>JAOXYB010043159.1:0-12678 GCA_028565635.1 Phoronis ovalis | reverse complement strand
ATTTCAGAAATTATAAAATCTGAAAAAGGGAGTGTGTACGAATAATGGAGTTGTACGAATTGAGAAGAATTACCGTAGTTAGTAAGATTGATATATGCTGCTCTCCGGGGGTATCTCTTAGTGTATTGAACTGACAGGGATGTGCTGCTGACTCAAGGTACCTTTTTTTACAAATTTTGGGGCACCTTTTACGTTCCTGTAATAAATTTTATGAATAGTTTTGAGGTCTAGTCGTGAATTCCTTGGGAAAGGTATATTTTTGTTTTACTTTTTACAGAAAATTGTGTACAATATATTATAAAACAAATAACAGTATTTTGAACATTGAAAAACTTTTTGGGTCTAAATTTCCATATTTTTGAATAGAGTTGGTCCAAAAATTTAATGCTCATTAGCACATTCTCTTTTCACAATATAACCAAAAACCATTCAAGGCTGCTTTCGTTTCTATGTAAAGCTAGACAAGCCAATTTATTTTATCTAAAATTGCTTTGACTGAATTCAAAACAAAATTAAATTTTTAGATAATATTTTTGAATTAATTGATATTTAGTGCAACCAACCTATAATTACAGAATGAAACAGTATAGACAAGGGCTTGACCATTCTCTTCCTTTTAAAAACATCATAATGTGGCTTGACTTATCATGTTGTAAGTAATTAATCTGCCTATCTAAATGACAAATGGTTGCAGTACATTTTTTTGACTTAATTTTACATGTAAAAAACCAGATAGTATTTAATTTTAGATGTTTAGCTATTTGAAAATTGATCATGAATAAAAAAGACCATCAATTTACATGATTTGCATATAAAGTCCATGTCTAATTTTACTACAGGCTTTCAATGAGTGTCAGTGTTTTAAATTCAAGTTTATTACGTCCATGCAAACTAAAAGATGTAAATTTTCAAAATTTTTACCCAAATTTTATTTTTTGTACAGGATCCTAATTTTTTGTGTTTGTTCCTTTATAATAATACACTTCATTTTAATTAATTCTTGGGTAGAACAATTTGATGTACAGCCTTTGGACCACTGTTGTATCTTGCAAAATTCATTGTTATTAAGGGAAGATCTCAAAAGTTCGCAAACCGATTCTATACGAACATTGTTCGTTTAGTGGGTGGGTGGTTCAAAGCTCCATAAGTATAGAAATCGGTAAAATCGCAAAACTATCTGAAAAATACTTGCAAAGTTTGGTCCCATAAAAAAACATTATTAATCGCGATTTCTGAGATGGTTCTATGTCCTTCCGCTTGGTGACGTGAATGCTGATATCCAGTTTGCCTACGACATCTTGCAGAAGAAAATGGAACTAATATTACGACATTACTATGTATTTTACAATACTGCTGTAAATGAGTTGAGACAGTTGACTTTGTTTGGCACTTTCACAGCGCAAAAAAGCTCTACCAAAAACCAACCACAAAGTACAAGCAGTTTATGAACAATTTCGCAGAAGAAAATTCATCACTGACTTTGCAGGTATGTCAATCGAATGTTTTCCGCTTTTTATAGATAGATCTGGCCGAGATTTTGTACGCACGTTTTTTGCAGACGGCATGTCGTCTGCTCTTCGATGATAACAATTCATGTGAATGAAAACGTTTCTATTATTAATCTGATGTTCGCGATGATGATGCTATTTAAAAACTGTACTCTATTCAGATAGGACTTTCATTCTACGTTTATTTCACTATCTCTAAATTTCTTGTGACGCCAAGTATGAACAATTCGTATATTTGGCCAAGGAACATGCATTCTAGAAGAAAGGTAAGGTTTTTTTGCTGTATGAAATCAAAGATATTTTTGTCTTAAACTATAAGAAATAAATATTAAGGATTTATAAAACGAAATGGAAACATTAAATAAACTGCATACTGGAATCAGTGCTCTCAAAAAAGTGTGATTTTTTTACACATACACGGCAAGAAGTGTAATCCTCCAACATTTGTACTTTACTAAAAAAAATTGTATAATTCATACATTGCATAGCTTGAGGTGCTTTGATTGTGTGGCCAAGAACATGAACATATATTAAAAGATAACTATCTACAAATATCTTTAATACTGCCTTGTTTAATATTTACTTTTTCACAGGATGTAAAAAAGGGCGACATCAAGTGGAAGGTAGAAAAAAACATTGGACACCTCCAATATGTAATTGCAGGTCAGCCAGCCCATATTATTTGAGGAAGGACAAGGACATGTAGAGACAGCGTACAATAATATAGTTATAATGAAGTTGTTATGCATGTAGTTTAAAATAAAAGTACATGTATATTGAATCTTTAATAATATTTTTGTTTGTTTAATTTTTGTACAACCAACATCTATATGTTTATGGGTGGGGTGGGTGGTATGTAAACTTGTGTGATTTTATACCGAAAAATCACAAACCAACACCCATACATTTAGAGGGGGTGGGTGGGTGTTAAAAAATCTATATGAACATTGTTCGTATAGAATCGGTTTGTGAACTTTTGAGATCTTCCCTAAAATTTACGCGAATAAACACTCGGGATTAATTTGACCCCTTCGCTATACAGTTAAATGGGATTTCTTAAAAATCTAATTAGTTCTACCATTTTTATCCCAGAGACATGATTTATATTGTGAACTTATAAAAAGCATTTGAGCAAGAGATTTATGACATCAACACAAAATAGCTGAAAGCACTATCAATTCATTATTGAAAAAGAAAATTTGCCTGATTCACACTTGTTGTATATATACATATATTTATATAATTCATATTCACATATTGTGTATTCTTCAGTGAAACTGCTACAAATGGTTAACTATGAATTATTAAACACAACGTTGCATAAAATTTTATTAAATTATTTATTTAGTTTGATTGTACATACTAATTTACCTGTTGGTTAATTTATTTTTGAGGATAAATTATTATAGTATCTGTAAGTTACTATTTGTAAGCTAGTTATATATTAATGCAGCAATAGTAAACACTACATCAGATCACAATGGGTAAAAGTAAAAGGAATCTTCTCATAATCAATATATTCACCAAATACAAAGCATTCAAGCAGTGAGCATTATATAGGAATATAGATCATTATATTGGCATCCAATATAGTTAGACAGTAGTCAAATGAACAGTACTGCTTGAAGGTAAGACAGTTTCACCTAAGCCTATCAATTTTACTCATATTTTACAGGGATGTTTGCAGTATGATTTATAGGAGACTTGATTACTAGATTGCAGCTTATTATTATAGGTAATATTAGGGATAGACACTGGTGGAAATGACATTTAGTTGCTTACAAATATCTGCTAGTATTCTGTATATATTTTATATCTGTAGACATTTTTTGCTAACTCTATATGGATTTTAGTTAATTTTTCGTTCTCTCCTTTTGCTTGTGATTTAGCTGATGTTTGACTTGAAGTTATATAAAGTTGTTCAAGCATTTCTACTACATGTTTAGTACTGTGGTATGCCTTACCAAAAATGAAATCCATAAAAAAAACCCAGAGAAGGTTGACAAAAATTGACTTGTAACCTAATGTTTGCCCGCTGAAAAGTGTTTCTGGTCACCTGTGCTTGTTAAAAAAGAATTGAGTCCTGTAATAATATATAGGTTTCATGGAGTTACCTATAATGACAACTTTATAATCTGTCAAATCTTGAGCGGAGACTTGGTTTTGTAGATTGCTTTTCCAATAGAAAATTGTCCAAAAATACCTAATTTCCTTGTTAAAAAACTTGACAGGTACTGCACTGTATAGTATGAGACTGAGACTTCCATTTTGGGAAATTTTCTACCAATGCTGCTTTCAATAGAAAGCTGTGTAAGGATATATAATCTCCTAAAAAAATTGCAAGCTTAACAGGTTAACAGGTGTATTATTCATTGATGCATTAAAAGCAAGACCTATAGAAACTCCTTAAAATATTTATAGACTGGTTTTGATCAACATCTTCTTGTTAACCTTTTTTCAAAATCGACATTGACCAGAAATGTTGTTTTAATACTGTAATATTTTTGTAAGTAGTCGTTTATAATTTTGCCTATTCATGATTCCTGATAGACAAGTATTGATCACATTTAATGCAATTTACAAAATAATTAAGTAGCTATGTTCAATTTTGTAAACTAGTCAGCTATTGCACTCTGGAAAGCATGCAGAAGCAGATTTAGAGCACATCAGATGGTGATCAAATTTTTCATGTTGGGTAAAAAAAATTTGAAGGAAAGATGAAAGAACCCAGGGGAATGACTCTCATTAATTAACAAGGTTCACGGGAATGCTCCATGTGAGAGGGATATGATTTTCACCGTTCAAAAGGGCATGAAGTTCTGAAAGCAGTTGCAATTTTACCCCACTTTGAATAAAAGCAAAAATAAAAGCTAGAAGTTTTGTTTTTATCCCCGTATTTGACTGTGTAATCAGGGACATTTGCCAAAAAAGATCTGAGAGGGGTATGTTTTTTGATTTTCCTTTTCTGAAAGCGGTTTGAAAGATTGGGTGGCGCACCCCCGTATGTAAATTATTGAAGTCATCCCCCAAGGAAAGAACATATGAATATTTACAATAATATAAGCTTTAGATTTATCCCTGTTATGGCTACGGAACCCGGTGTTCTCCACTTCAACTACTTAGGCGAACAAATTATACCATCATACAGTTGTCATCCACATGGAAACTAAAATGTCAATGCCCTTGTCACTTTAGATTTCTATAAATTGTTTTTCTCTCACTTGCCTCAACAACCTGTATTTTCCAAGAATTTTAATCAGTCTGTGTCAGGCAGCTGTGGGATATTTTATCGATTTGTTGTCTATTGTGATGCAGATGAATGAGGATTTTCTATTTGATTCTTTGGAAGCAGGATTTTGTGTAAGTATGAAATTAAATAAAATATATATGATTAGATATAATCATGTAAGTGCGCATGGAATAGAATAATCTTTTAAAATATTGTGGTATTCAGTTTAGATTAGAATATTTCGAGCTATCACATACAGTTGTCTGATAAAAAGTAATACAGTAATTTTTAGTAACAAGTATGGATTCAGATACATTATTCACAACTAGTAAGTACCTATATTTATAAAAATAACAATTTTTTTCCTTCCATTTCAAGTTTTAGAAACAGGATCCAATATCTATAAAACAGCAATGAAACAGTTATCTAATTCGGTAAAAACAAATCCTGGAAATTTGTACCCAAAAATGCTGTATCCAGCAGTAAATAATCATTTATTGAAAATATAGACCTATGGTAAAATTCTATTTGCAAAAAGTACACCTCATGGTAAGAAGTGTTAAATATACAAGAAAAAGATAGCCTATAGTAAAAGTGGGGCACATGTATACAATCACTAAGAATGGTAGTACCCTGGCATAGAATCTCTGTTAATTCAAACAGATGTTATCAATTTCAATTTTGCTGATCAAACTAATTGGAAGCTGCCAATTGTTTGACTGCTAAGGTGGTGTCCTGGGGGGTCTGACTCAAGGAAATTTATAACTGGTACTTATCTTTGTAAATGGGTTTGAAAAAGTCCTCAAATTTGTTTTACTTTTAACAGAAATTTTCTATGCGTTGTTGGATATTCATTGAACTTCCTGATCATAACAAAAGGTAATAAACATTTGAAACAAAGTTTTGTTGGGACAACCTTGAGCGGTAAGTTGATGGTTTCGATAAGTTTCTATTCATTAAATAAGAATTAAAATACCCTGGTGAAAGGATATCCTAAACTCGTACAGTTAATCAAACAAGGTACACTTTTGTATATTTCATCAAAAAATTTAACCCTAACTGAATAACACGCATTAGTGTAGTTTGTTTTTCAAAATATACCCTTTTTACGCCTTTTTTGTTCTGCAACGAAGAGACTGGACATATTTCAAGCAGCATGATATAACTATTGCCCCCATTGAGAGGGAAGATTCAATTGAAGATTGCATTTAGAAATGTGACAGTAATTGCTGTCATCTTAAATGTCTGTCTTTTGGGAAGGTGACAATCAGAATATAATAGTTGGGTACACATGTTCATTACAAAAAGCAGGGTGAAGGGTATATTTTTCAGCAGTTAATTAGACTGGGCACCCAGGATGCCCTAAAAGGGATACAAAATAACTAAAAAAATTTGATCCGTAAAATAGTAAAAGGGTGAGTTTTGACAACCTTGAATGAATTAGGATATAGTTTTCAAATATCTGGGGGTTTTTTTTCAAAAAAAAAGCCACCCAATACATGGTTGTTCTGATACATTTCATCGTTTTGAATACAGGATAAAAGGGTCCCAATAAGAGTATGAATTTTGAGCTCATAGATCCAATAAAGCGGTTATTTGTTACCGTCTATAGACATGGGTATCTAATTATTCTTACTGTCAACCCCCAGGGACTGTCTAATCAGACACATGTAAATTTTTGCAACTTTGAATAATCTGGACTATCCGCACATCTTTGTTAGTAAAATATTGAAGTGGTCAAATAATTAGGAAATAAAAATAAGCAAATGAAATTGGTTGTAAAACAAAAAGAGGCGAGCCAAAAAGGTTTCTTCAAATTATTTGAGTTGTCAAATAATTGAGGTTATAAGGTATCATTGATGTGCCATATTTGTTTTAAATTCAGTATCAGCATATAACTTTTATTATTTACTGCCTCATTTATAAATGAAATATTTGAAACACTTGATTTTTCTTTGAATCAGAATCAAATCATATTCAGCTTTGATTATAGCAAGCATATATATGGAGGCATCTTATGCAATGGTAAAAAATACCCTTATTTTTCCATTAACCGCTAATATAATTATATTTCCTGTCAGGAGACACTCTTAAGTGTATTCATAATATGACAGATGAATCGTGGAGCAATAATTTTTTATTTCATTTCTTAACAGATATACAAAAAAGATCAATTTGCATGTCACAAGGGTAACCTTTAGTGACTGAAAATAAGCAGATTTTTTTTAATGTGATGCGTATAACATGAGTTCTGAACTAACGGATACAAGTGAAGCATGAGAAAGTTATTTGACTTTTGAATATGACTTTATTTAGAATCGAGGAAAAAAATTTCATTTGGCTGACTGTTTTTACCTTTAAATTTTGAAAATGATAATTAAGATAGCAATTTATTTAGTTTAATTTTTTTGTGAAACATGGACATTTTAAAAATACATTTGAAGCATTTCACCGCATTTAATAGTGGCTCGGAAAAAAGTAACATAGACCTGAAAATAGGGATCACTTTGTCCAATTTAGCGAAGAAACTTTATACTTTTGCTAACTGATGTCTTTAAATGAAAACTCTGCACATCAGATTTGTTTAAATAGTTCAACTTTTGTTCTTAGTATTTCTGTAAACTATCTTGTTATTTTGTATAATCAACTTATGCCATTCGACTGATAAGACATAGGCACAAACTTATCACCAGGGAAATAACAAATTACGTAGTGCAAGTGCACCAATGCCGGTACAGCGACATCTAGTGGTACCAACACATCAACTGTTATGAGTGCAATTTTTATTTTTAGCACTAAGAAACATTTTAAATTGGAAAACGTTATAATACTATTAAAAGTTAAAAGTTACATTCAAAATATTTTGTGAAATGCATAACGTGTGGTGAGGTATTTCATGCATATTTCATATGATAATAATGATTATTGAAATGGTATATGTGATGACACAGTGTTCCCTTTCTCAAACGTGATCAAAATTGAACATAGCAATCACAAATGGTAATATAGTTCATCAAGTGCAGAAGCCAAGTAATTAGAATAAGTAGACAATTCCAAATACACTTTGGAGCACAATGAAGTCTAATGTAAGATTTTGTTACATGATTTAATAAAATATTAAGGCAGAGACTAATTATTTTATTATTGGAATCGATAATATCATGGAATACAGGATACTGCCAACTTACACAGGTAATATCAGGGAATACAGGATACTGCCAACTTACACAGGTAATATCAGGGAATACGGGATACTGCCAACTGACACAGTTTCTTTTAGGTTTATGTCACCCTGGGGAATTACTGTCAAATCAATGAATATGCCACCAATATGCAACAGTATATTTGTAGAAGACCTCATTACTAACAATGAATACCTTAAATAAAATATGAACCAGTTTCAACCCGCGTTTTTTCATCAAAATGAAAAGATAGGCATATAAAATACTTGTATACACATATGGAAGATAATACCCCAAAGTTTGCAAATTGAAAAGCTATGGGTTTGAAATTTACTCACATTGACCTTTTAAAAAATACCATTTTGGATAAAAATGTTGTTCCTGTAAATTTCCAGAAAAACATGCTTCAAAAACCGCTGCATCTATATTTGCGAACTTTTGTAATGAATGATAATGTTTAATGTAATTTTAAAAACCGGTTTGACAGATAATTATGTTTGAAAGTTATGAATTTTTAAATAATGAATAGAATTTATTAAGCAACTAACACTTCAAATTAAGTGTGCAAAAAAACCCTGTGCTATAACAGTTTATCTGTTTACCATTACAAAGTCAACCTTTTTATGAGCATTAATAAAAATTTAAGCAAAATTTTAAAATCTCTGACTCAGTTTAATTTGTAGATCTAAGATATTATGTGTAGATGTTCAAGTAGGTGTAGATGTTTTAGACATATGTGGTATCTATTGCAAATTAAATTTGACTGTTGATGACATTTATTGATATATGTAGTGGGCATGTATTATGCAGTAACCAATTTAAGTTATGGTGGAAAGAGCTTAGTAAATAAGAAATACTGTGCATGTTGGCCAATTGCCTAATAACAGTGATAATCCAGTAATAAGTGCAACTGAAATACCTGTATTTGTAATTAACATCATTACAGATATGGAAATTTTGAAATTTTACCTAAATTGAGGGAGAGTATTGAATTTGTATGAAGGCAGTTTTTGGAAGAATATACCTCGAAGATCATTGCACCTACAGATTTGAAACTTTGCACATAAAAAATAGGTAAACATGTTGCTATATTACCAAATTTCCCTTAGCTCATAATCTCATGATCAGTATGATTTTCAAAATCAAAGAAGTCCTGTATATTCACTGATTTTATGTTTATGTGGTTGTGGCAAGTCATAGGCATAGTTGGTTTGGAATAATATGCTCTTGACATTTGACTGTTTAATAATTGATTCTCAAAAAAATGCTATCTCATAGGTTATGTCGTGGACAATGACTCCCATTCCTGTTAAATTCCTCATTTTGACTTTGAAAAGTTATGCTAAAGTGTGCTATTATAATGTATAATGACTGGCATAAACCTCTACTTAATATTGATCTTTGTCATTGTTCGTAGACTTCCCAATCTCTTGTAAAACACTCAACGACAAATTGGTTACATAGGATATTATAATCTATTATTTGGTACATTACATTGACCTGCCTGGTTAAAAAATAATATACACTAATCATATTATGCAACACTTATGATTGCATTGCTGGACTTGTGTTACTATCAGTACACCATTTGCTTTTACCATAAATTTAAGCATAATATTAAATTTTAATTACTTGTACATTGCTGTCAGACAGAAAATTGGAATAAATAAATCATGTATTATCAAATCGGATGTACATGAAATTAGTACTGTTTGCATTGACATGAACTTTGTTGTCTCTTCGTACTTGGCACTACTTGTATTTTTTATACGTAATACTGACACAGTGATATTTATTAGGAAAAAACTTTCTACACACAATAAAGGTAATTAAAAATGATGTGGAATGGAATCTCTGTAATGGACACTCATCTTCTTTTCAAGAATATATACTGATAGTTTGATTATAACATTTTTCCTCAACATATGTTGAAATTGGATATATAGGGACAAGAACAATATCCAGGAGAGTCTTAGTGTATGGAGCTGACGGGAATGTGCCGCTGGCTTGGGGTACTTTTTTTGACAAATTTTAGTATATTTCAGAAACCAAAATTAACTTCAAACTAGAAACTGTAATAACGTGTCTCAGATTTATGAAAGTTTAGTTCTGAAATGATGTGCTTCTAAAGATATGGGTGCCAGAAAAAAATCAAATATTTATGGCTGTTGAAATTTGGAAAGTCATAAGTTTTGAATGTTATCTGAGAGACCATTCTTGGAAATCTCTATTTGAAGTTAATTTTGGGCAAGTTTCAACTTTGTATCAACAGAGATGTTTACATGTTGAAAGACCTATGTGGTAATCATATTTGGGAGGCAACATCCAATTTAATCATCATCTGATGGACCATAAGTATCCACCATTCCACCTTCCACCATAGGTCGCTAGGACTGATAAAGATGGTGTTGAAAATAGCATACCTGTCAAGTTGGTACAATAGATTACCTGTCAAGTTGGTACAATTTTTTAACAGGAGATTTGGTATTTTCAAACAATTTCTGTTGAAAGTAATGGCAGAAAATGAGCTACAAAGCGGGAGTCTCAATGAGAAACTTAACGGCTATGAAATACGTTTGCACGCTTATTGACTTTTATTCTGTAAATAGTTGATTATATTACAATATATTTGGATATACTTTTAGATAAAAAAACCTCCATTGTTATTTGGGGAAATCTAACATGTTGACATTGATAGTATTTAAAAAGGATGTTGCTTTTTTACAGTGGTTTCATTATTTCTTTCTAAGTATCTGTTTAGTGGACCTAAAATTACTTTTAAAAATGCTTTATATAGCTTCTTAATGTTTTATTTCTTTTTTATAGAGGTCACAGTTCTATGCAAGCAACAAGACAATCTGCTGAATAGTTATACATACTACCTCTCTGGTAATCAGCATGTGTACACTTATTGAGTACAAGTAAGTACATTGCGGGGGTAGGGCCACTTTTTTGGTTATGGGTATCTGCCTCCATAGTAAAATCCAAAATATTAGTTTGCAGTTGCAAATTTATAAAAAGTTGCATGCAAGCAAACTAAAAATATTACCTTGGAAGCAGTCCCGAACATGTCCCGAAGCATGCTATGGGTAGCAAACCAATTTTTTGAGTTTCTTAATGATAGCAATCCAAAAATAAAAAGTAAAGAGTCAAATCAAAATTTCAACCTGGGCCTCATACACTTCCCAAAAAATGTTTGAGTACCCCTGGGATATGCATCAACATATACTTCAAAAAATGTCAGTCATAGGGTAGGATTTTTTCTGTGTATGTAGACATATTTTTAAATTTCATATATGAATAGATTTATTATTACTCCCTCACAGTTGCAGTAGGAGGGATATACTATTTGTGTACTCTGTTGTCTGTTCAAAAAACTTCAAAGTAGCACAGGCAGTAGTTTTATGAATATTTCACTTCTCTACTAATGCCACCTGGTGCCGTAAGGTGTTAGTTATTTTGAAACGTGACAGCAATTTCACTATAATATGTTAGATTATAGAGAAGACACACTAACCATGTCTATAAGAAGATTTCTATTTTTACTAGAAAAAAATGGGAAAACCAAGAGAGATGTTGTATCAATATGTAAGAGCAGATGTATGCTCCACTTGTTAACTGTACATAGCCTGCTCCTCTACCTATCATGCAGTCTATTGGTCATTACCACACTGTCTGTCACTGATACTGTTTTGAATATATGTTACCTTAAATTTGCAATTGAAACATCTTGTTTATAACAAAAATACTAGGAAAGGTTACTGTAGCATAAATATCAGCAAAAACAGATTTTTTAAATAACTATAGATAGAATAAATGGAAAATTGCCAGAAAAGAAATATAATATCTAATTCTAATATAAAGTAAAAATAGTCCTTGCTTTTATGCACAACTTTTCATGTGTGCAGATAAACATGGAAGACAGTAAATTAAACTTATCCAAATGATTAACTATTAAAATTAAGGTAAAGCAGAACTGTAAAACCTTTCTGTCAGCAAAAGGATTTTAAACTGATGAATCCAGAATAATGATGAATAAACAATTAAAAATAAACTGATTTGTAAAATAAATAACTAGTAATGCAACTAATATGTTTTTGATCTGTATATGTGTCTCCTGCAGCTGTTTTCCCTTTATTTCACCATCGGAATGCCAGGCTTGCCATTTAGCCTGGCCATTTTTCCCTTGCTTTGATGTGAAAAAATGTCACACTCTTAAAGGCATCAAATAGAGACCTATTTGTATAGAAAACATAGCAGGCACTGTGTTCTTTCTAGATATGCCATTATAGGTATCAATATGTCAATTTTCTGGGAGAAATCTGGGATTTTCTATGCAATGCCTGACATACTGCATGTCAATGCAAATGGGTCTCTGGAACACCTACCAGTTATATGACTGAGTTAAACATAATACAATCTGAGTTTAACTGCGTATTTACGGAATTATAATAGTGGGGGAATAAATGTAGAATATAATATTAAAGTAATGTAGAGATATCACGCATTTGCAGATTCGCTATTGATCTGAATATGCCACAGATGCCAGAAGATACCATGTTCTTCACTGCCATTGAAACTGCAATAAAATTCTAACCATTTATTCTAATTAGGGTGATCTATTAAATAAATACTAAAACTTATATGTTTGCATATGTTTTTATGCCTATCATTATAGTACATTACTAGACGGTACCCGTGGTAAACCACAGATCTTGATAGAGATGTAGGTCACGTAAGGCCGAGTTCAGACATGTTC
>JAOXYB010043148.1:0-12679 GCA_028565635.1 Phoronis ovalis | reverse complement strand
ATATATTGAGTACTAGGTGTCGGCAAGCACCGGATACATAATTATAGAAAGCAGGAAAATATATAAAAAAAAGAATTTTTGTAATTCAGATGTTTTATTCACATCAAAGATATTAATAGTAAGTAATTAATTAAATAATAACAAAAATAGTTCGGAAGGACTTGAGCAAGTTTAATAGATCATTGATATCCTGAACTTACATGAAAAGCGATTATGCAATCGTATGTATAGTAAGCCATTGAGCACACGCAAATAAGGAGGTAAAAAAAATAAAGATAAAAAAGTCAGAGTTTCAAAATATCTTGTTATTGAAACTAATGACATTCCTTTGTATCGAAGCTTTCAATTTGTTATTTCCAGTTTCCACATATTTCCACCAGGTGGTGCACAATCAGCTAGTTGTGAACAAAGCGTATCGGGGTAACCTGAAAACAAACCTCTCCCGAAAATACGTCTCTGAGGAATTTTTGGAAATCTTTCCAAAACTACGGCTTGAGTCAAACTTTAGGCGAAGTTTTTGTATACCTTAGTCATTTTATCTTCCGAAAGATCGCCCAGGGATTGCTTCCGGAAAGCTACATACGGAAGAGGAGGGTTGTTCAGAAAATCACGTTGCTCGTGTTACTTTATAATATGATAACAAGATGAAAATGAGAAAATCTAGCAGTTTTTACCTTTTTGTTGGTATATTTTACATATAAATGCATGAAGAGCAGAATAGGAATGATGACAAAACCAAGAGGTGTTTTGGGCATACATGTCAAGATATGACGTGCGTCTGTCTTAAGAGTGTAAAACTTAGTTTTAATTTAATCATAAGCGCATCGCAATCTTAGAGTTAAGATATCATAAGTTTAGAGAGAACATTTATTTCCTGAACTTTAATTATGAATATGTTTATAGAGTTCAGTCGCGAAGTAGGCCTCCATACGTATTATTGTCGTGATTATTAAATGCATTTCTTTCCTTAACAATAGTTCAATTTCAAAGTAAAAAGCTGTTCCTTTTCCATATTAGAAGTATGATATATTTGTGACGTCACACGCATATATCTTTAATCTTAAAATCTGAGTATATCCGTTAAATTCTCTATTTGATAACGTCATTGTGACATGAGGATCAATCATATATGTATATAGCGATTGCTTTATTACTATATTTTTTTATTATTTAATTTTAGTTTCAAATGCAGCTGAATACAAAAACAACATCATAGTTCAGCAAGTAGTAAATTCTAGATGCTTTGTCTACAAGAAGCAACCTGTTATGCGTCTTCCTGGGCAAGCGCAAGACGTTCATCTGAAAAATAATAAATACTACGTTTTTAAAAGTACTTTACAGTACAACACATAACAACTTTTAACTATATCCTAGAAAGAATACTATAAAGTGTTAAGAGGATGAATAAATAAAATGGGGGGAATTTTGAATAAAAAAATGGTTTTTCCTATACCTGTGCCAAAATCAAAACTAATTGTTTTAACAACAATGCTGAAGACAGTGACAAGGGTTCTTAGTGCAAAAAAAATAACCTCTTAAATTATGAGTGAATGATTGAATAATACTTCCATATATGTTACATTTACAGTATTGGGACTCACCTTTTTCGATAGAGTAACCAAGGTCATCAGTGCTGGCATCAATCTGCAAATGTACCACAACGTAAGTTGCTAGTAAAGTTCACAACATAACTTGCCAATTTATACAATGAAGATTCTTGCGTGATACCCTGAGATGGAAACCGTGGTCTGTTTAGTTTTTCATACTCACTTTTATATATAGTTCTGTGTCATCTTTCACGAGTGCTATCTGTGTTTTAGTTATTGTTAATTTGATTTAAGTGGGAACATTTGCGATTTTACTCTTACGTGATAAAGGTGTAAATAAGATATATTGCACATTTGTTACAAACTGGTGTAGTCATTTATTAGATACTAGATGAGTATCTGTCAAGACAAATGTGATCGATATCGAAATGTGGCTGGGCTTTTTTGCAAGTAAGAATACTGCAGCCATACATGTATCTACAGATGTGCACGTATAAGAACCTTTGTACTTTATCTGTTGATAAAACAAATACAATTTCCAAAAAATTGTAAGAAGAATAAAACATAAATGTCCATTACTAATTAAGGAAATATCTTATAAAATGTCATTAAATTAAAAGTTTACCTCACGACGCTTGCGTTTCCAACCAATGCACACCCCTAATTGGCATCCAGTCTAGCAAGCCAGAAATTGGAACCCCTCAAACTACATGACTGGTGGCAAGCGTCGCACTTGCTAAGAGATTCCACTGACAGAAGACGTCAATTGATAACCAATACGGCAACGCTACAAAAAATATAAATTTGAATTTATAGCATTCGTTGATAACATAATATTTATATGTTGCAGGTAGAATTTCTGTTATTTCTGAATAAAACGGATTATTGTAGTGACTGCTTTGTTAAAATGTATGACCCAACCATTGGCCCAGTCTAAATAAATCCATCCGTTAGTGTTCCGTACCTTCACAATTACGTCTGGGCTTAATCATAGTCAATGTTACTTCATTATCTCGAAAAGCAGAAGAACGACAATCCCTTAATTAACATACAAAGCGTTTGCGAAATTCTTTACTCCAATCAAAGTACAGCTTATAATAATAGGAATAACTGTGCACTGAGCGAATAGTCGCCCATAGCGCGGATTTCTTAAGACTCGATTTTCGTAAGTTTATCGATAACATGGGTTACCCCATAGTTTAAGCATAACCCAATTTCTTATGATACTGTTATAATGCTCTGAGTGAGACTAGTATAAACTATACTGTAGAACATAATTTCGACTATGTAAGCGCAGTATACTGATTACATCCTATAGAACTATTTTGTAAACTTCTTGTTTATACATTTTTTACTTGGCTGTTAAGTAATACTACATATCAAGTAACATACTGTATTAAGACATAGAAAAGGTCAACACATTGAGTATTAGCTCTGGAATATAGTTTTTTTAATGAAATAAGAAAACGTTTGTAAAATTTGATCAAGTCATGGATCCTGGCAACTTATCTATTATTATGTATCATAAGACTTAAATATGGGTACTGACACAAAAGACTAATAAGTCACAAACAAGCCTATATACTCTTTATTTATAACTGTAGAATGCTCGGAGAAGCTTTTAGGCGTAACCGAGCGTAAACGCAAACTTTGACATAAATCAAACAATAGGAGGTTGTGATGAAATATACATTTGGATTTAAAACTTGGTGTAATTTCGCTCAAAATGACAGAAAATATCATTTTTTTAATCAAACAGTGATAGGATTCTTGCGCGTAGGGGATGCGAACAAAGTGCTGAGTTTCACATTTCACATGTTGTCACCAGGTGGTTTACAATCGTTTATTGTCCACGCCAGACCAGCATGATCAATGACATTTTATCTGCAGGTGCCGTTAAAAGTATTCTTATCGTGTATTAATGTGCAGTTCCACCTGCAACTGATTTTTGAAACTGACCATTATGATTTATTTTATTTAAAGTGGGTCTAATTTCGCTCAAAACGACAGAAATTCGAATCACAAAATAATCCAGTTATAACATAATTTTGTGTCGGGAAAGCTTGATTCCAATCTCTAACGTCTAACCTTTGTAAAAGACTATCTTATTATTGCAATAAACTTGCAAAATTGAATATTGTCAATTACCGACAATGAAATAAAACATCAAATTGTTATGCTTATGGTTGATTGATTTTAATTAATAATTACATAGTATGATCTAAGTCATTTTCAACATAATGAATATTATTTTCTTCAATTTTAGTAATTGTACCTAATCGGGTGGATGGATTTAAATTTATATAATTTTTGGTAGGATTAATATAACGACAAAAAGCTTTACTATTTTTGTTAGTGACTAGACGGTACCCGTGGTAAACCACAGATCTTGATGGAAATGTAGGTCACGTAAGGCCGAGTTCAGACATGTTCACGTGACTCTCACAGGCAAAAAATAATGATGCAAGAGTTTCAAAAATGCCCCGTTAAATATGATACCGTTGACCGATTGACCCCAACATTTGAGAAACCCGAGCCATCGTCGATACCTACGATGTGTGAAAAAATCATGATTCTACATGCAATAGTTTTGAAGATATTTGGTGGAAAGTGTGACAGACAGACAGACAGACAGACGGACACTCGAGATTTAGTAGTATAGATTAAACAACGTGCACCTACCAGATTTCGAGTTTTATGAGGGCCGTTTGAATTAAATGGTTGATACAGATAGGAAACATCTTTAGCTTTAGAATAACTTCTAGGAAATCTTACTTGAAATACGTTTTCACTTTGTGGGGGTAGAGTGATATGACTACATCAATTTATATTTTATTCCAATTTATTAGAGGTAAGTCAAGATGAATAGGGGAATTCATGGCGAATTTGTCATCTGCAACGTCCAAAAATACCTTTTGGGATTTTAAAAATTTGTAACCAAGAATTACATTTATAGCTAAATTTGGAAATACGTAAAATTTGATATTCGTGATATATGAATTGCCAAAAGATGCTGGGAGAATTATGGAACCTAGCTTGTTGCATTGACCATTTATGCCATAAAAAGTGTTACCACTTCTATTCAATTTAGGATCTATTTGTAATTTGTTTTTAAAATTATATAATGATTTGAGCCGGTATCTATAAGGGCTAGAACATCTTTATTGATACTGGTATACGGGAATGATATGTGGAAGCGTTAAAGGAGGATGCATGGTTGTTTATTGGTGGCCATCATTGGCTATGGACATTTCTAGAACGATTTTGAAAATTATTAAAACGTGGGGCATTTGAAGAATAATTCTGCCGATTATTATGAAAACGTGGGTTGGTATAATGTCGTAGGCGCGGAGTTGGATACACATGTGTTGGGGAGTTGGTGGAACGTTAAAGGGGGTCCGTAAAAGTGTTATGGGTCATTTGACTTTGCAGGGGGCGGGTTAGGTCGTTTTATTTGACGACAAGCAAGGGTGACGTGACCCTTACGATTGCAATGGTAGCAAACTAAACGGGAGGCGGGGCAAACAAAATATCTGTTGACAGAAAAATCATGAAACTTACCACAATGAGTGCAATACTTCGTTGTACTGTAACTTGTGTTCTTTGTACCAGAGTGACCAGTTATATCTGAACAACTAAGGTTAGAGATTCGATTAGTAGTAATAGAATGTTTTCGAGAATATGCGCCTTCAACCAGGCTTGTTGCGGCCTCTAAATCTGTAAATTCTTTTGGGTTTCGAGTCAAAACTAGTGCTCGAATTTCGGCTTTCATTCCGCCATGGCCAAGTGCTGCTTGATAGGCAAGTTTGAGGTCGGTTTCGGTACGGGTGGCTTGACTACGAACGCGTTCAAGGTACGAACAATAACCTTTATTTTGATTTTGAGTCATTGTCCACAAGATTTGCATATCAGCGTATGTAAAATCAAGACGAGATGGAACATATCGTTTTTAAAAGCTGTTCAAAGTTGGTCGAAATCGTTAATAACGTCGGCAGAGAGGGTTGAATGCCATACATGTACCTTTGCCGAATTACGGAGCAACAAATGAAAATGCAGCACCTTCAATTGGTTTGCTCCTTCAAGTCCACGAAAAATACAATAATGTTCAAAAGTCGTGAACCAAATTTCCGGATCTTTATGATTACCGTCAAGTGTTTCGGGATGGAGATCTGACGAATCTGCAGTCGGATTTTGAAGTGGCTGCGACGATTGTGGTTGTTGATGTGGGTTCTCTTGTCACGCGTCTTGTCACTGAGACACGTTGGGTTAGGCTGAGTCTGGATCTGATTTCTACAGGCGTAAACAATCAAAAATAACCAATGTTGAAACAAAATATAAAATAATGTTTGTTGATACCTTCTTGAATATTTAACTGTTGAAAATTCTGGAGCATATTGGATTCTCTACCAACTGTTATGCTTAAGGTTGGTAGTAAAACACAAGAAGATTGTAAAGTATAACTCAGACTAATTTTAATAAATAATTACAAAGATTTATAAAGAAAGAAGATTGAACCTTGGTCATCAGGTGTAAGCTGGACCCTCGTCACTGTTTAAATAGAATTTCATGAAAAGTCCGCAGTACATTTTTTTCATATAAAATAAATGTTTTCTGAAACGTTAAAATTCATGCTATGCTATGGTGGTATTTTTAGACTTGTGTATGCAACGCACAAAATTTAATTAATTTGTTTGTGACATCTCATAAAAATCATAAGGTACATCCTACAACAAAAGCCTGCGGATCTAAATTGGAGCTAACTACGTTTTTAAGAAGGAAACGATACTTCCATCATTTGTTTTGACCAAATTGTAAATACTGTGAATTATTAATTAATGTTTAAAAAAAGGTAATTTATTTATTTGCTAAAAACACTAAATTGATTATATAAATCAAAATCCCTGGTGCACTTTAAAAATGGTCAAAAACAAATTATGGGAGTATTGATTAGTTGTTAAAAACATAGTTTGCCCGAATTTTTATATAATGAGTTTTCCTGTAGGATATACCTAACGATTTTCATAGGGTGTAATTAAACGCAAATTAAATTTAATACATTTTACACAATAGTTTGAAAATACCATTATGCCATAGCTTGAATGTTAAAGTTTTAGAAAACGTTTATCAAAACCAACTGAAAAATATTTATAAAATACTTTCGTACATATGTTTCACAATTTCCCGTTGAAAATCAGCATGAGGGTAAAGTACCTAACAGGATTTCAAATGTCTAACCCTGTTTTTCAAATAGACTATTTTCATGTACTTGATGGAGCCACCAGTCTCAGACCCAAACGATATGTCCCAGCGTGTCGCAGTCTGTGAATGAACAATGACGTTTTTCTGCGTGCTCTCCACCATTCATTCATAAAACGCACTCTTTGCATGTTGAGCTACAACTAAAAAAAATATGAAGTTTTTTTTACCTATTAAGAAATGCTCTCCTTGTTGTGAGCATATCAATACATCAACAACTAATTATTACTGAATATTTTTTTACTTTGTTAAATTTCAACAGTTAAATCTTTTCTAAAATCAGATTTAAAAAAAAATTGTGTTTAACTAAAGGATCACGGTATTGAAAAGGTCTGTACTGTGACTGTAGTGCTCACACGTGCACGCAAATAGTCTATTCCCGTTATATGTTATCTAGTCTATATCTGATTGTAGCTCATAAATTGGCGTCATCTGGTATCAGTCGTAAGCGGGAAAGCACAGTATCCTTACATGTAGCATTGTATCACATAATCAATATGAGGGGGATTCCAATTTGATGTTCATACAGTACACGTCACAAATACCTGAACGGGTGAGTTCACATGCGATCATAATTATCACCATTTTAGGCAATCAATGTCTAAAGAAATAATTAGAGAAAGTCGTATTCAAATGATCAGTGTGATCCAATTGTACTCATCCAGGTGAATCGAGTACGAATGCTTATTGTCAGCAATGGAGAACTATAACGGTGATTTGCGAAACAAGAACTTCCTTAAAAAACGACAAAATCTATAGTTATGAAATTTTGAATCCTGTGTCTTTAGACTAATGCTGATATAAAATGTTTCAACAGTTTTTCCATAAAAAAAAATAAAGTAACATATACCATTTTCAGGGCGACACTTGGCATGGGCGGGGGGATTGGGATATGCTTTTTAGCTACACACATACATTACACAATACCTTTTATTGTGTGGCTAGTGCCGTTCGGCACAACTCGTTCACATTAATACAGTGCAATTTTGATTTGCTTAATGAAAATACATTTTTGGAAAGGTACCACTCCAAATATTATGAAACATTACAAAGTTGAAACTTCGGCTAAATTATCTCCAATATCAAATCTCAGATTTTTTAAGTTAATATGTTCTTTAAATATATGCTTCTTTAAATGTGGCGTTCCCCTGACCCACACATAGTTATCTAAACACCTTTTCTCTAATATTCTGCATAATGTATAAGCTTAACTGTTACATTGATGAATACATTTACACTAGCTCCAACTTAGCAACAATGGATGTCAAGAGCGTTAGGAATGTATTTTTAGATTTTGTTATTGTTATTTCTGTTATCTTAAATTTTCCATATTTGCAGTATTAGGACCATTCAACCTTTTCTAACAAGGGGGTCGCAACGAAAATGAAATTTAGAGCCCTTTTGAGATTTGGACCTTAGACTAACATTGTAAATGCAGCTGTTATGGGTCTTCGTAAATGTCCAAGTTATCATAACAATAACTGGAGTTAGCCAACGGTTAGCACAGCTGTCTCAAATGCACAAAATTGAAAAGTAATGCCAATCTCCATTCGTGTAACACATCTCTCTGAATTCTTGTATCCAGACCTCTATCTGAATGTTGTATGTTTGTGTACAGCGAGAAATACAGTAGCACTAACAAGCTTTAGAAAATGTCATGAAAAGTTAACAGGCAATTTGATTGCGCAATGTACGATAAACATTGAGGTAATAACAAACTTTTCTGCCCTGACCCAGATTGATCTAGACTTACCTTAATTCATATGGCGTTCTTCCACTGATAACAGTACCCTGTCCCCGGATATCACTTCTAGCTCAATAATTTATCAAAATACACGAGTGGTGATTACAGAGCATGTCAACGGATATTCGCCTTCAGACTGATAACAGATCTAGCTCCTGGCATCCCTGCTCTCAAACATTTATCATATGCCCGCGTGTTGCGTATATGCAAATTCTCCAACGTCAGACTGATAACATTAATTAACCATCCTATACCCGTACATCCTACACAGAGAAACATCATATGCCAGAAGATTAGAGATATGCATATAAACTTGTCTCCTTGTGCCACACGTAAGCCATTATACGGTTGGTAGCCTGCAACGTATGCGCTGTTCATCGACTATTTACAGAATGGATCGTGCTATTATCTACTGGGCCCTCGTATATTTTGTAATAGCAGTGTCTACTGCAGGTATGTTTGTTGGGAAACTGCAACATATGCTGCAGGCATGCGTTTGATAAGTATTTAAAAAATATAATTCTTTTTCGCCATTTTTTTCTTACTATCTAGAATGCAGAGTGAGTATAGCTAACTTCAAAATACTTCTGTGAGCATGCGACTGTTCGTTATAAGCAATAAAAGAAGTCGTCCCCTTGTGTTTATGATAGATCAGTAGCAGTTCTCTGATTACAAAACATCTGTTACGCTCTGTGAATAATGATTACCTAAAAGCGAGATAAGAATCATAATATTAGATATACATGTTTACTACAATTTGTGCCAATGTCAGTGTGCTTGTATGTATTGGATTGCATAATAACTAAGGAATGCTGCCAGGAACCTGTTCAATTAGACATTAAAATCGAATAAAGAAAAAGGAAATGTATCCTTTTTCCTTATTGAATAAGGAAAAGGGAACTAATTTAATTGACTTTGAGTTATTGCCCTTATTTGGCACCAATAATTGTGTTATATCTTCGTCATAATTGTTATTAAAAATGTTATATGTTTCTATCATATCACCATGAAGTCTTCTGAATACTTCTGTTAAGTAGGCAATCTAGTTCCTTAAGTCTTCTTCACAGCTTCTGGCCCCCTTTGTATACTTTTGATAAGCATATTTGTTTGTCCTTCTGGGATAACAGACAGACTTTCGTATACTCAAGATATGATCCTATAAAAGCTTTGTATAATATATCAGAATTTAATACAAATGTTCACTGACTATCATTCTCATGAACCACTGCACTATGTTATTGCATAGCCTACAGATCAAAAAGTAAAAAAAAGTATGTAAATGTTACAAACTAATGTATTTTTAAAGCAATTTGATTTTATCAATGCCTTATGAAATATACATTTAAATAAATATGGCTGGGCCCTGAATAACCGAGATACTGCTTAGCAGAATATCATTATTAAAATAGGCACTGATAAATTATCCATTATCGTTTCGGCGGTGGAGTTAGTGTTCTTTTTATAGTGGTTATGATTCAATTATAATTAGCATTAACTAGCTATAACAAAATCAAAACCTCTATCATTGCTATAACAATATATCATGTGCTTAGAATTAGCATGCAGGGTTATGATCAAATGTTCATAAATGTTCATGTCTATATAAATATATAATTATCCAATATTTCAAGAAATGTACAATAGTTGTATGTTACGTATATAAATTACAAACTATAAAATGAATGAATTTATTCATGCAATGAAAATGAGTACATGGGACTGAAAACCACCATCACAAAAAACGTATCTGCTAATGCGCATGTCGCGACTATGAAACATTTACCGGTAGTGATAAAGAGATGTTCTCAACTACATATAGATTTCTTGAATTTGCCATTATCACTGTTACGAATTCTGTTACCAATTTTTGTTCTACTTACGTAATCTATAAATTAATTAATTTCCTTCCTCAGATGATCCTTGTACAAGTTATAGAACTATTAATGAACCATGGAGGAATGTAAACAAACACAAGAACGAAGTAGGTTATCACTGTGACGAAAACAATTTCACTACAGGAGAATGGTACCGGTTCAGCGGGTTTGGTGGAAACAAGATGGCAGATTCCGTAAGTAACAAAAATGTGACGTATAGATCGGTTTATACTGGATTTGTGAACATTCCTTGGTGAGGAGGACGGGCTTTAGAGTAAATTTAAAGCACTTCATATAAAATTGCAAAAAACAGTTATACTAAGAGACCGTGTCAAAAGATTGATGTCTTTTTTAAACTTAATCTGTTTGTTTACCATCCGACACACAAATATTTAAAGGACACTTAATAATGTCTGAGTTTCAGTGTACTTTGCATCTGCTTCACAAAATGCTGACATTGGCTCCTGCATTTTTAACATTTAATAGGAGAAGGAGAGAGGGGTCAATTGCTAACTTTCATAATTAAGTTTAAAAAAGACACTGACCCTTTGACACGCTCTCTATATGGACCAACTATCCATGTGACCGAACTGCATCTGATGATATACTTTAAATATTGACGAATGTTTAGTTTATGTAGTTTATGTAGATTATCAACCTGTGCCCGGGCAATATGTACCACCACTGACTAAATCGGACTAATTAGTCAGAGGTCATGTTGTTAGCAAGTGCATCAGAACAGTAGTTTTTACAAATAATTGAACTAGCTGCAGTTTCTAATATATACAGAAAAAAAATGAATTTAGAGGTATTGAACGTGCACGTAATTGGTAATAATTCTAATATCACCTTGCTTAGTATCAAAATGTATGAGACCACAGATTGAGCAATTAAAAAATGTTCACATATTTTTCATTGCAATATTCATTTAACCCTACGAAAGTTATAGAAAAGATGATTTCCTGCATAAAATATTTAAATGTACGCGTCCAAGATTATTTAGTTCACCTTTTAAAAAAATGTAGACATTTCAAAATGTAAATATGATGGGAACAAACAAATAACTTCAACAATAACACGTCTACATCATAACTTGATATTATTATTATTCACAGTGTGTTAGACAAGGTAATGGATATTATTGTGGTACAGACGGAGGGATGTGGCTGAGCGGAGGACATCCGCAATTAGAAGACGGAGTCGTAACCAGGAAAGTTTGTGCTACCTTTAATCGGGAATGTTGTAACAAGTACGAAGCCAAATTCATTCCAAATTCCATCGAGGTCGCGAAGTGTCGCCAGGGACATTTCGTTTACAAACTGAAGCCACAAAAACATTGTGGTTTCGCGTACTGCACAGGTAATTAATCATACTGCATAGTAGTATGCTGTGACACTTCACGGCACTTTTGCCTGCCTTTTGCACTCAATGACCCCGTAGTCCTGTCTTTGTTAATAACTCCAGGAGTTTGCGAGCCAGTAAAATGAAAATTTGTAGACAGGTTAATTAAGTAAATATCTTTTAATTGGAACGTAATAATGAATAAGGTCACAACAAGGGGTCGCCACTGGCCATACAAGCATGTATGTTGTTTATAACTCCGACAGTTTTAAAGACAGAATAATGAAATTTGATGGACAAGTTGATTGGTTGATTACTTTTTAATTTATTATGTAATAGTTCACAAGGCACCACTACGGGACGCCATGTGAAGGATTACGTTTTTGATTAACTCTAGCAGTCTTTATGCTACAGTAATATAACTCAGCAGGCAGATTAATTGGGCAATTATGTTGTAATTACTTATGTAATAGTTGACAACTTCACAACCAGGGGCCGCCACGAAGTTTCAGTTTTGCTTATATCTCAAGTATTATTCATGCTAGAGTAATGAAAGCCGGAGGACAGGTTAATTGAATAATTTTATTTCAATGTGTTATGTTTTAATTGACAAGGTCACTACCAGGGAAAAGCAAGTAAAGGTTTACGTTTTGTTTATATCTCGAGTAACCACAATATGATATAATACCTGATAATGATAGAAAATAATAACAAGCGCAACACTTAAGGCATGACGCATTTTTAGGAATAAAAAATGATTCTTTTTTTTTAAATAAAACTTTTATCTAAAAAATTAAATTGGTGTTGGAATTTCATCGATGTCTTTATCTGTTGTATTTGTACATATTATTATACATTAGATATATAATATGTACAAATACAACAGATAAAGACATCGATGAAATTCCAACACCAAT
>JAOXYB010043137.1:0-12679 GCA_028565635.1 Phoronis ovalis | reverse complement strand
ATATAGATATAGATATAGATATAGATATAGATATAGATATAGATATAGATATAGATATAGATATAGATATAGATATATATATATATATACATATAATATATATCACAGTGCCCACCCCCCGGGGTTATATAATACTACAGAATGTAAAATTTTTGGACCAACGGTATGCCAAAAATGCTACTATCAGACAGCCCAATAAAGCAAGATTAGCTTCATAAACAAAACACTATACTAAATGTTGCCAAGCTGGTTCTTGCTGCAGCTCATTGTAATGTTCAAAATACTGTTTTGTTTTGTTTTATGAGATATTATACGCTAAATTTTCCAGCAGACCTGTAGAACAAACCGTAAAGGGTATCCCATCATATACCAAGGCGACCTTACAGATGAATATACACATACATTTTATTTATGAAGCAAACGCGGAAGGAACGTTTTATCAAAATGAAAATTAATGATGTACTTGTTGCTACAGGCCGCTAATAAATTATCTTTATTAATATGAAATCTTGCACAAACATATAGATCATATAGATACTGTCTGTGTAGTCAACAATGATGTACATATAATGTCATTGATGTTACATGTTCGCAGCTGTGATATAAATTAAAATATTTCCTTTGTAAATATGTTGATATGGAATCATGCAGTAGTAGCCAAAATCGTACCAGAATTTTCCGGAACTTCGCCCTGGGCGAACTATCGGAAATGGCCTTTTTGGAGTTCTTCAGTTTCCGAAAGAACGCCCCGACGAACGTACGTATTGCAGACATGTAGAATCAGTTTTATCGCGTTGTGTAGCAATAGTGCATAATGCACCATGTCAAACTAAAAAATAAACAAACGGATCAGTATTTTCAGTATGCATTTTATTAAAACTAATTTATACTATTGGTTTCCTTTTTCATGTTTTAATGTGCACGTACTTAGAAATTATGATGAGCAGTTGTGATGCGCGTTTCTTTTATTTAGTCTCCTACAGTACATCACTACATTACAGTACATCACTACATTATCGAAAAGGAACTAATCAACTTTGATTGTTATTGTAATATTTTTTGGGGATGAAAGATCGCCCAATAATAGTAAATGTTTGTGTAACGAAAGTGGTCAGTACAAAAATCCTTCTTTGTATAGACATTAATTGAATGAAACCAACCGGATAATTATATAGTTTGTATAATTGTATCTAGATACAGTAGATAGCTTTAAATCGACAGCCCTCATAAACTGTTGCTAAGTAACATTATATCTCTTTTCTGATGCAATTGATACCAGAAATGATCCCGCATTGTATAAATTCAGATTCAGATTCATATCGATTTTGATACAAGAAATGGTCCCGTATTGTATAAATTCAGATTCAGATTCAGATCCATTTTTTCCCATAAATTTAGAAAAGACAAAACATGCTCCAAAACACCTACATTAGAGTGAACACGAGGCAGAGCCCTAGATATGCTTTGTAAGTCCACACAATTTTTCCCCAAAAATTGTTAATGGCAGTAATATAGCTTTAACACCAGATAAATCACAGGTAAATTACAAAATCCGGCTGGTGATAAAGCCCGAAATTGCTGTTTTGCCATATGAAATTTCGATCCAGGCATTAAACATTTTTTTGTGAGAATTTTTGTCTTTGGAAAATTTAAAGTGCACTTGTGTACATTGAGCCTCTTTCCGTTTCACTTTGATATAGCTGTTCTAGAGGTTATTTTGCTTTTCCTGAACTTATTGCAAAAATTCAAATTTTTATTCATTTTGAAACAAACAGTAGGGTCTGTTTTTGAAGACAAATCTTGCTTAGGGTTAATTTTTGGCGGTGAAGGGTATGTTTGTCCATCTCTCCTATATAACCACTTGTTTAGGGTCTGTTTTTGAGGCAATTAACAAGCATGATTACCCACATTTTTTCTTGAGTGGTCCTCTGAGGTCTAGCTAGTCCAGAAAAGGGGTGGAATATTAGAGAAAATAATAGCACTTTTGACTTTCCAAGAAAGTTTTTTTTGCATTTTTAGTCTAGGAAATGTTTTTTTTATATTCTCGGAGGATAACGTTTGACGCAACGTCAGTGATATGGATGTGACAAAATTTATAATTCACAACTTTTAGGAATTGATAAGTATTTACTGTTGAAAAAAACAATTACCAAGGGGTTATTTATGACTCCATTTTTTAAACATTATTTCAATGTTTTCCTAGTCGAAATGAATTTTAAAAAGCACTGTATCTTAAAAATGTTTTATTTATTTTTAAAACGTGTTTTTATAACAAAATAAAACAACCAACGTTGTGTATAGGAGTAATATACATTTGCTTTATCTTTCAATCCAGAAAGCGGCACATGAAAGAAGAACTGCTTGCTATGACTGAGAATCTACAATAATTATTTTTTCCGTTTTGTTATTTTTCCCTAACGAATTAACCTGTTCCAAAGAGGAAAGCGATAAAAAGCAACACTAAAAATACCCATAGTGAATTTTGGTTGTAGTTTGTTGTTGTTGCTTTTTGATTATCTGTTTTCTCACAGCTTGTTTTCCCCGTCGTCGTTGTCGTCACCTTTTTTGTTGTCTGCGTCGTCGCTGTCGTGGTTTCTGTTGTGGAGGTATCTTCAGTAAAATAGTTTGTTGTTGTCACTTCTTGATTATCTGTTTCCTCACTGCTTGTTTTCCCCACCGTCGTTGTTGTCACCTCTTTTGTTGTCTGCGTCGTCGCTGTCGTGGTTTCTGTTGTGGAGGTATCTTCAGTAGTATTTGTCAACATCTCTTTAATTAAGGATACAAGAGGATAGTTTCCCTGGTTGCAAAATGCGCCAGTGAAATCGTCAGTGTCAAGTGCCCATACCATAGCGCCACCTAGGCTGTTTTCCATAACGTAATGTACCTGCAAAAAACGAATTGATATATTTGTAAATAAAAAAAGGTAAGCTGTTTTACTATATAATAATGCATAGTTGTCTACAAGAAGCAATCGAATATGGATTTTACTAAACCTAAAGCTACCTAGCTGAATTTGATATACTAATCGCACAGTTATAACAACCGTTTTTTATAGTTAATCTTTGGCTTCAATGAAAATGTCTCATAACATAGCTGTTTTTAACTTCTACAAATATAACATACGTATAAGCTTTTTTCGTATGATTTCATTGTAATCAACAAATACACAAATTCAAATACGAGAGATATTCTCGTTTGCATACAACACCTATTACACTGATAGTTTGTACGAATGGAGCTCCTATTAATTTGGCATCACAATATACTATACCTTCATTTCAATGCTCTGGAGGTTGTCGTATCCTACCCATTCCTTGTCCTTATAACAATATGGGAATTTTTGTTGGTCATCCCAGGTACATTTCCAGCCAAGTTTTATTTTTTCGCAGATCTGAAAAAGCAAAAACAGATTGTTGCATGTTTTATAACTTTTTGATATCAATCCTAATATATACATCAGGGGAATTCAATCGTTTATTTGAATTGCTCAGTCATTTTTTGTTTGTTAAGGGATGCATGTTCTATTGCTGGCTTATTTATAAATATCAGTGTCTGTACCGTAAATATAATTTACGAATTCAAATATTATCTTGTGTATCTTTTCATGTACCTCATAATAACCAAGAAATCCTGCTGCTTGTGTGTAATGTCCCTCGGTACCCCCTGACCCAACAGTGGGAGCACCAGGGGTGTTGCTGTCAGCATTCATAAGAGTGTACGTCTGACCATATGTACCAATCCCAAGAATAATCTTTTTTCTTGGAGCACCACGTTGGATCCAGTACTGTACAGCCCAGTCCTTTAGAAATACAAAGAACTGAATAGATGACAATTATAGGGACAACCAACACACTAGTATATACCCACTACTTTCTTTGTAAGTCGTAGTTTGACTCTTTTACTATATTTACTTATATTAAACGATTCCATTGTTTTTCGTAAGGCTGTGTATATACTCTTCAATTTTACTGAATATCATCAGAAAAAACTGATTGCCTAAATCTGTAATCTCACTGCAACAAACGTTACCTACCACACTTAGCACGTCGTTGTCGTCCTTGCCATAAAGTGGAGCATTAGCTCCAGTTCTGTTATCCCAGCGACCATGGAAATCATAGGCCATTAAGTTAAACCAATCCAAATATCTAAAACAGGTAAGTTAAAATCATGTATCCCGTGTATAATTACTACTTTGATTCCGAGAATGTATCCCGGTACTGACTTTTTTTAATGCCTTCTTGAACATACTGAACATAATAAATTTAATTGCAAACTTTACACGAAGCACTAAAAACATTTAAAACACAAAGCTACCTACTTGCTAATTTCTGGTATTTCATAACCGTTATCTATGTTGTCCTTTCCGATATGCACAGCAGCGGACAGTAAGAGTCTTGGCTTAACTGTCTCTAGTGCTTCCAATTCGAAGGCTTCTCGCAAGTCCTGAAAATCCATAATTTTTAACATGACTCTACACTATAAATAAACATCTAGACAGTGTTAACATGTAAATGATTGTATAGCCGGTATTACTATTTAAAACTTCTTTCTACAAAGAATAACGAACTGAGTTAACAGTTTAAACATACATAATAACTATGCAACTATTGGTACGAACTATTAATTTTTATTTGGTTCTCATATTTCGCTTGATGCATCAGATGATTTTGAATTTTTTGTAAAAATGTAGTTTTGTTACATCAGCTTTAAAACGTCAAAAATGATTTACCAATCTATTTCTTGTAAATTTCAGCAAACTGTAAAAAAAAGCAAAAAGAAGCACACGATATTATAATTGACCTACCTTTGTTAGTAAGGTAAATCGTTGCTTATCTTCAGCTGGGCTACCTCGCGCAGCAGGAAATTCCCAGTCCAAATCCAAACCATCAAATCCTCGTACTCTAAGAAAACCAACAGCATTTCTCACAAAGATTTTTCTGTTTTCATCCGATGCGGTCATAAAGGTGAACGGGTCAGTTCCAGCTGTCCAACCACCGATAGCCAGCAAAGTTTTTAACTTGGGGTTCTTTTGTTTTAGAGCATTAAATGCATCAAATGTATTTAATTCTGCAATGTTAACAACAGTCGTTCATAGGACAGTGAGAAGTTGCTATATACCCATACACTACCATATGTTTTTAGATAAATTTTAGAAAATTCAATATTAACTGTAGTCTTAATTCATATATGTCAGTATTACGTAAATTCCTGTGTACAGTACTGTCTAATAGTTATGCACATCCGGTTATGAATACCGGGTAAAAATGCAAACTTGTCACAGTAACTAGAGAAAGATTAATAAGTACATTCTCTAAGTCCCTTTAAAATTAAAATTAAAGAAAATTTTTGTTCATACAACGTACAATAAAAACTTTTACATGAAATTTGCACATTTTATTACAGCCTTCATTTGTTAACCTACTAAAGTGAAAGATGAAAAAACCCGCCGTTCGGCATACCTAGCCCCATATCGGACATATATTTGTCGTCGCCTTCATTTATTGAAATGATGTACCCGGTTCCGTTTCTGATGTTGGCGAAAGCAAAAATAAGGTGTGTGCACATATCTGTGTCGATTTGTTTCACTGTAAATGTTCCACCTGCTGTTCTGTATTTCGACCAGTTGGTAAAATAACAAACACGCATATAGTTTCCATTATCTACAAAACAAGACATTTGTAATGTCAGATGCCCATCTCATCTCTAGAATCAGATCATGTTTTAGATTGTAGGTGGGCCCGAGGGGTACTCAAGTTTTTTTTGACTACGGGGATGTGCCGCGGAACCCAATCCAAAATTTTAGCTTGTGGTAGCAAACCCAATCCAAATTTTTTGAAATTTTAGGATAGTAATCCAAATTTTGTGAAATATAAGGGTAGCAATCCAAAATTTTAAAATATTTGAGTATAGCAATTTTTTACGCAAACTGACTGATACAAACCAAATTCCAAAATTTGTTAATGGAATTATGGATACAAACCTAAAATTAATCCAAATTATTTGCTGTAGCAATCCAAATTTTTTAATATCGTTACGGTAGCAATCCAAAAAATACAGTAAAAAGTATACAGTCCAAATCCAACATTTTCAACTCGGCTGCACACCCCCACCAAAAAATAACCTGAGTACCGGGTAGGTAGGTTGCAGTCCTGCAATTTTTGAAGTATTACATAATACATACATGTATATAAAGCGATGTACCGTCACAATAAAAGTTGAAGATTTAGATCATCACTTGACACATTTTCAAGGTCATTCTAAAATACTACCCAGCCTAATACACCCCGTAATACACCCAACCATTTATTGTTCTTCGTGAATCCACCTTCGAATCGTTTAGTCAGCTCTGCGTCTTTTGGTATGCATACCCTCTAGGAAACAAACATGACCCCCAGTAAGGCATATTGGAAGTAATCAAGGTCAAAATTATAATCAGCTTGCACTGTGACCTGTATTTACCTTGTGCCGAAAAAATAAAGGAGACGGTTGGCCAGCATTAGCAGTATGTTCCAAAAGATGAAGATAATGATTATCATAGAAAGCAATTGTTTACAATTTTTTGCTCTAATAGCACCCAAGGATCCGACTCGACGGAATAACTGGTTCTCATGTTTATGAGTTTTCATGAATGAGTTTTCAGTGAAAAAAACCCTAAATGAGATTTTCCACTTTTAAATTTTGACCCCTTTTCACTGACTAAAAGAAGGTTGTACATAGTTATTACCTTCAATTGGTGTCAAAGATGGTGCGGTTGTTTGAGTATTTGCCCCGTTCAAAACTTTGTTTATAGTGGTCAATAATGGATATTTTCCCATGTTACACCGTCTCCCAGTAAAATCATCAAAGTCAAGCGCCCATATCATAGCGCCTCCTAACCTTTTGTTCTTTATAAATTCAACCTGCAGTAAAAATCATTGAAATGTATTAAAAAATTACAATAAATACGTGGCAGGTCAAAGTCGAGCTTGGTTTTTCTTGGCACAAAATGCAAGACGACACTGGATTCGTATATAAACAGCATTTGCCAACGGAATAAAATTATGATAATTATCTCTCAGTGTATATGATATTCAACTTAAGGTGTTGGACATTTCTGACCTGCTGACTAATGTAATCACGTGTTTTGCTGGCATTTGGGACATTTTAGTTTTCATGATTGTAATCTTATATAAAATTTATGCAGGTAATTATTATAGAGAGTAAAATTATTCCACAGACCTTGATAGTAACGCTTATTTCATCATCATAACTAACCCAGTCACCGGTAAAAGAACTGTAGGCGTAAGGGAACTTTTGTTGATCGTCCCAGTTCCTTGTCCAGACTTTTTCTGTGAAGTCACCACGCAATAATTCACAAATCTATAACAAAGTTTATTATAATAAGTTAAGAAGTGTAGTTCTATGTAAAATGTAGAATTTGCTTCTTTCCAATTTATTACCTGCTCATCACCTACACGTTTGATTAGGATATAATATGATATAATGAATATGTAATAATATAAAACATGATTTTACATTTTTTCCTGCATGATGTGTCGTTGTACGCATTGCTGTTATATGTATTACGGTTAAATTTTTTTAAAAAGTACATAACGCTGATAGGATTCAGTAGAAACAGAGATAGGAAAACACATTTTGTCAGTCGATTGAAGGACTATTGGGTAGGTAAATTAATCATAAAAAGCATTCACTACAGCGTCTCAAGGCCATAATAGCTGAGGATTTTAGGCTGCGGAGTACAGTTTTTATAAATATTGCAGTTTACTTTAATTACTAGTTTCATCTTGTTATGATAAATATTTCTATTTAAGTCTTTAAATTACTATTTCGTTAGTTGTGCTGAAAAGGTTTCAATCTCTTGAACCTACCTAAAATCGCCACATTCGTCTCATACTAGGCTCCCCCTGAAAATAAACGCCCGGAATAAACTGAACAGTTAAGCATCCAGAAATATACCTCATAGTATGACAATAATCCGCTTTGCTTTGTATATCTTCCTGGTTTTTCCTCAAACTCTGTTGCTGCACTACCAACAGCAGTCTGATTCTTATCTGCCAGTGCAAATGATTGGCCGTATGCTCCGATACCGAGTACCAACTTTGAGGCAGGGGCGCCATGTGTGATGTAATGATCCACTGTCCAATCCTGTACAGGCAAAATATATTTTTAATTTCATGCATATGAAGAATATGTATTCAGATTTAAGTGGACATGCATTTTCAAGTATACTGTAAAAATCATTACATATAAAACTAATAGTTACTTTATTCTTTACACATGTATTCTATTATTTTTAAATGCTTACTATATTTAGTGTTGACTCATCTTCTGTCATATTCTGTCTTGGTAACAGAGGAGCGTTCGCACCAGTTTTTTTGTTCCATCTACCGTTGTAGTCATATGCCATCAAATTAAACCAATCGAGGTAACTGAAACGCGCAAATATTTATCAAAAAGTTGCACATAGACCGATCGGGGCGATCACCACAGACAATATTTATACATTTGCGAATCTAAAAAAATTAGAACATGATTAACAATTGTAACAATGTAACAAATTCTTACTTTGATAATTGAGGTATTTCATATCCACCTTCAATGACATGTTTTCCAACAGATACAGCTGCTGTAAGGAGAAGTCTATCTTGGCCTTGACTCCTGGATTCGTCACTAAAAGCTTTGTGCAGTTCCTGAAAATAAATTACTCTTTAAGCAATGGATAATAACACCTAATCAAATTTGTTCTTATTACAATGAAAGGTTCCTACCCGTTCCTACAACATGTATTTCAATGAAATATAAAGCATGTAAGTTTTGTCCCAGATATAAGCGATATATATCATCTATAATTCGATTCGTTTTCTAAAAGGGATCAAACTAACGTAATACAGCATGCAAAAAGTAAAAATTAATGTTTTTCAAAAACGTGTGTGACCTAGTGTTGAACATAAGCATTTTATTGTAGTCTTTGTCTTCGTATCCATTGTCATCATAATCCTCATATATAGTATCGTCATCATGCAGGTTTAAATGGACTAACCTTTACTAAAGCAGTAAACCTCTGTTTATCTTCCGGTGGACTCTCAGCATGTCCAGGAAACTCCCAGTCCAAATCTAAACCATCAAACTCATGTTCTCGTAGAAACGATACAGATTTTTTAGCGAACTCTTGTATGCTTGACTGGGTTGTTGATAACGCTGTAAATCTCTCAGTGCCATGAGTGTAGCCTCCGACAGCTACTAGGGTTTTCAGACCAGGGTGATTAGATTTCAGTGCTTGAATTTTTTTGTAGCTTTCTATTAGTAAGAAGAAAATAATTGATAAATTACTAACATATAATGAATTCAGTTAAATCCAGGCCCGTCAGATGGGGGGTGCGTTGGGTACGAATGCATCCCCCTTTTGAAATGGGAGGAACATATTTAATGATAACGCACCCCCATTTGAAATGGAGGACCATTAATGTAATGAAATAGTAACGCGCCCCCTTTTGCAATAGTAGCGCACCCCTATTTTGAACTGACAGGAAAACACGCGCACTTCCCCCTTTGAAACAGAAAGAAAAAAAATGTTTACGTTACTTATTCTGCGCGTATTGTTACAATAGGAGTGGAAATGTGTTTTTTTGTGTTTTATTAATAGTGGACATATGTTTTTCCTGAAGTTATCGCAAAAATTCAATTCGTTATACATTATGGAACAACGTGTAGTACACAGTTTATTAGACTTGCTCAAGTCCTTGTGAACATAAAAAAAAAAAAAAAAAAAAAAAAATTAGGTTTAATTCTCGAAATTTTTTTTTTTTTTGCTATCATATATATATTGGGTGTTGGACGGCTAACACTCAACATATATATGATCAATAAAAAAAAAAAACATTTTTTTTTTTTAAAGTTCATAGGGACTTGAGCAAGTCTAACAGTTTATGTATATATTAACATAATTTTATACCGCTTATTCACAAGAAATCTCACATATTTTTGTCACTCACCTACGTCATTGTGTTCAATAGTGGCTAGATTCCATGAACCAGTAGCATTATCCAGCTGTACAAAAGCGTAGATAAGATGCGAACATAAGGATGCATCAATGTCGTTAACAGCGAAATTACCCCATGATTCACGCCATTGTGCCCAGTTGGTGAAATAACACACCCTTTTGTAGTCTGCTTGAACGTATACTACGACATAAATACTACGTATTATGTTTTCATCATACAGTTTTGACCTGTATACATAATATGATATAGCAAGGGGTCAAATATAAGGCGAAACGTGTGTAACGTAAATGAAATTAAAACATTATAATGATCAGTATTACTATATCAAACATGCAAATGTAGACAACAAATATATTATAGTCGGGGAAACATGAACCGATAAATGTTACCTTACTGTGTGAATCATCTGAGGGTGATGAGTTACCGACAAGGGGGCATTCACACCAATAAACAACAGGTCTTGTAATCATTGCCTCTGCATGAATTATGTTCCTGGACCTGTTGTTCACAGGTGTGAATTCTCTTAGTGGGTGCCCCATCACGCTCCGGTGATTCAAGAAGTGATGCAAATATTTATCATCTGTTGACTTAACATATATTCTTGTATCATCTATCTCTTCCATTTTGTTGTTTACATGTTGCACAATAGGTCACTGATCATAATAATCATAATGATAGTTAAAATGAATTTATTATTGCACGCTTTTAAAACAGAATACGTGCCATTACACACTAAAATTAAATCAAAACTTACTCGTTACTGTTGTAATAACTAAGAAACACGCTTGTAAACTCTACAAAAATAAAAATATAATATCAAAAATAATTTCATTCTTACATATTCAACTTTATGTTATTTACAAGTTTAGTGTTATAGTATGTCCATATTTTAAAAAAATGATTAAGTTAATTTTGATAAAAAAACATTAAATTATTTTATAATTGTAACTTACATTGTTTTTGCCCCTATCGTGCTTAAAACTGTGCTCAAATCTGCAGTGAAACTATTACTGTTATTGATAAAACAACTCACCAATTTCATTGTTGAAGTTTCGTCTGATAATATAAGGAAACGGATATATATAACCAATCCCACTACGCACCCTATGATGTTTATTACCTAAAACATAGTTTAATCACTATGTCACCTTTCCGAGGTAACCGTATGTCACACAAAAAATGTGACGATTATGCAGAATTAACGTTGCCGGTACGTTGTTTGGGCGCGATGTGCCTATCACGTCTACCACATATTAGGGTGACTGGATGGAATTTTCCGCCAAGAGTAAGGTTACTTAATATAAGACGATATAATACTATTTGGGGAATGGGAAAATCAATTAGAATCTGATGCTTAATTGATGCATGGTTCTCGTTTTACCATCTATGACATGTATCATTATCATAATAATAAACTGCAGCTAAACGTTCGGATTCTCTTTAAAAAACATAATTTACTGCGCAATTTCTATCCGTACCTGAAATCCGTACCCCCAGTAAAATGTCGCTAGCCATCTCTATTTAAATTAAGTTCAACTTTCTTTTTTTTATATAGGACCACGCGATGCTGATATTTTTGCTGTGCATTTCTCTCGTATATCTGAAAATGGATTTACTTTTCTTGGCAGAGTAATAAAAGACAGATTTGCGTTATTTATTGCATTTATGACAAAATACTTTTTTGCGGGCGAAAACAACTATGATACAAACACGAAATAATGTGAAATTTGATTGAAAAACCTTGCTTTTACTAGCTACATGTATGTAGTTTTAGTCTGAAAGAAATAAAACATATTACGTAAACTTGTGCAATAAATTATTACATATGCCAGAAAAAAGAACTATTTTAGATATTCCAAATACTGCATGATTGCACTCAATTTAAAAAAAAAGTTTGTTAGTTTTTGTATTATGAAAGAAATTGATAGCGTTTTTCATTGTCATTAGCCTATATATTAAGTACACCATAGCACGAGGCTGTTGACACTACATACGAGTATATATAGTACCGACATATTAATACTTTATTTTTTCTTTTTTGGGGGACTTGGCGTTTTAATTTTGGGTGTTTTATAATGTCAACATGTTGTATTTTCTGACTAAAGTAATAAAATTCCAGAGATCATTACAATTTTTTAAAAATCGAATTGAAATTAGGGCCTATTTGCCACTGGAATAGTGTGATTCATGGGTAGATTTTGTTCTAACGCGATTTTCTCAAAATCAGTGTGGACAAGACTGCACGAAAATTAACTGGTAGTGTGTGAAAGTGTGTACGCACACATTATGAAGAAATAATAGTTAGGTGAATGTTGCTCTATTTTATATGTGCATGAACTTTATAAAAACGTTTTTCTGTTGAGTTGGTCTAATGAAGTAAAATCAAGCCCAATGCACAAAAACTGTACTTTCGTTTTAGTCTCAATTACAGCAAGTTGGGTATGGTTGATATACTTGCTATGAAAAAATCAGGATTAGAAAAACATCTGCAATTTTGTCAAAAGCATAAACTACTAATAACGGAAGAACGTACAAAAAAGTCCAAGATTTTGTAACTTATATTGTCTTCATTTTCCAAGATATCAATCTTACTCTACTTACACTATACAAATATTGGTCGGGTAACTGAACAATATGGCGAAATAGTGTTCGAAAAAACGTTTATTGGTCGAGGCCGC
>JAOXYB010043126.1:0-12686 GCA_028565635.1 Phoronis ovalis | reverse complement strand
TCTCAAAAGCGCCCCTTGGGGAATGTTGAGTAACTAACCTAAAGATTGCTTGTTCGGCGATGACGTCACGTTAAATTTAAAAATGGCGACTCTGCACCAAGGGAGTTACCTGTCGTATTTTTATCATTTCCTTTATTATTTACAATGAAAAATAGTGGAATGTGATGGGAAACGACAAAACAAACATTTATATTATTTTCTTGTTTTTATATGTCGACCCCTGCTTAACTTTAATGGCACCATCAGATATATGGATAATCAAGACAGATTCACCAAAATTAATGATACTTAGTCTGATTCAGTATATATTAGATATTTAAACTGTATATTTTGCACCGCCAGTGAATAATTGATGGGATTTTAATAGCAATGAAGGTAGAATTACGCTATTATTTTGGACAATTATAACAAAAATAATTTCCAAGGACATTTTCTCTGAAACACTATAAAAAATGAGCAAGAGCCTTATCATCAAACATGAAAATTCCGTCTCTATACACTATCTTATGAAAAAAAATTAAAAATCTGGACAAAAATTGTAAAAGTTTTTTTGCCTGGTGGATTAATATTAATATTTTTTACTTTGTTGACAGTCACTTAAAATGCTCTTGGTGAGAACATTGTTTTGCTTTTCTACATTCTTTGCAAATTTTCACATGTGGTGTAACATGTGTTCTAGAAATCTTTGTATTTGTGCATCACCGATTGGTTTGCAGTTTATTTACAGAATATAAAATCATTTGAAAACCCCATTATTTTCTGCATATGGAACAGATTTTTGCTGAGAAAATTATGTTTAGTGATATCTTGATACTTATCATGCTTTACACTAAACTTCCTATGTGGTGCAACAATGGGATTCTGCAAAATGTAGTTTAAGGGGGTCACAGACATTTGAGGAAAACAATTGGTTAGATATTCGGGATATTTTCAATTTAAAAATCTTGTAATTTTCATTATTTTAATTAACTTTGATTGCTACTAATATGCTTACAATTTTGTTAATCTGTTCAGTGTATCCGAGGAGCCCCATATCATACCTACCTTGAAACAATGGATAAATACAATTGTGACTTCTGTGCGCATGGAGGTGAGAAATTTTGTTTATACAAACATTTTTACTACACATCTAACTACTGTTACACATTTCTTTTCTGTTTTACCGTCATGTCCTACTAAATGTGTGTATAACTCACACCAAGTATGACATTTCTATGTCGGTTTTACTGTGAATTTTGTGCACATACCAACAGAAAATTTTAGAATTCTATTTACGCTTTATAACTTGATTTGAATTTTGGGCAGTATATAATGAAAAGGTAGATTAATAAAACTTGAGGTAAAGTTTAAAAAGTATTAACTTAAGGATTATGAAAAGTTATTTTACTTATCATTTGTGATTATGTAATCAGTAATGAGGACATTTCAGGTAAAAACTTGACTTTTCCCAAATGTGAACAAGTGTAAAAAAAAGCCCAACATGCCTGTAGATACAATGGTGAAACTTAGCCAAATGAATATTAACTTCCGGCATGGAACCTCTCAGAGTTTTTAAATCTTGATTTGTTCTTAAGTGATGTGCTTCTAAAGATACGGGTGTCAGAAAAAATTATAAAAATTCTGCGGCAGTTGAAATATGAAGGCTCATAACTTTGAATAAACAAAATTTAAAAATCTGGGAAATGCAGTTATATCCTTTAGAAGTTTGTATTAAAAAAAAAAGGAGTTGCCCAAAATGGCCAACTTACTGATTAAAGTTGCTGCCTTTCCATGAATGTTACTTTAAATTTACTTTTATTTGATTTAACTGTTTAAAATTTGACATGTATTTTTTTTCTGATAAGGTGTGCTAAACGTTAATTCGCCAGCATGATATTATGACAGTTAGCTTCATATGTATTGAAAATTTCATTGTATATAATTCATATTATATGTGTATGATTCATATTTCAGATGATATATCGGTAGATGCTGATGGCAAAGATCCATATCAAATAGTCAAAGATTCTGGCCGATACAAGTAGGTTGGGTTCAGAAAACATTATCAAATAGTCGTTTTTTTTCAGCAATTTACACTTCTGCAGAGGCAACGAAAATGGTAGCTTTTTCTTTTTTGGAATTAAGATCATATTAAAATTTTATTAAGGACTGCTTGCAAACTTAATCCATCACAATGCACTGGTACCAAATCTTAGTAGCAATTCAGAATTACTGCATGTCAATTCTATCATCAGCTGTTACTGGGGTTTTCCGTAACTATGCCCCCCCCTAAAAAACACCCCTGGGGTACCTTTTCGGAAAACTTACTGTCGAAAAAAATATTACAATAACAAGCAAAGTTGATTAGTTCTTTTTGGAAAATGTTGTGATGTAGGATACTAAATAAAAGAAACGCACATTGTAAACTGCTTATTTCTATTAAAGTACATGTAACACATTAGAACATGAAACTGTAAACCGGTAAAATACTGATCAATTTGTTTATTTTATAGTTTGAATTTGTACATTATGCACTGTTGCTACACAACTCTCTCTACATGTGCCATAATTTCTGAAAATTCGCCCCCTGAAAGAATTCACAAAAAGGGTCATTTTCCGATAGTTCGCCCAGGGCATAGTTCCAGAAAATTCCGGTATTCAAAAGTGACTTTGTTGTAAGAACGCACATATTTTCCCCAAGAGAATACTTTTTAACATTTTTTATTTCATTTAACTTTGTTATATTTTAGGGAATTTAAACGAACTCAAGGAGTTTCAACAACTGACCTGGTAGGAAGGTGAGTTATTTGACAATAAATACCTTCCTGTGATACTGTGCCACTTTTCATACCACTTTCTGAGTTAACATTTAACACAAACATTCTTTAATTGACATTTGCTGTCAGTATGAATCCCTGATTTGAAACAGACTAGTTTTACATGTATTTATTAAACAATTACACTAAAACCATATTCATGTACTTTCTCTGTTCTAGGATGTTACTAGTCACAAAAACTCATTTTTCCGATGCTGTGAATAAACAAGAAATGGTTGAAATTGGTCAGGTATGAGGCCAACATTTAACTATTTTTTTTTATATTATATTATGAAGCTAAAGTTTCTATATTAAATGTATCTTAAACATGTTTCTGTGGCATAAGATGTTAGACAGTGAAGTCTTTGCATGTTGTTTTGTTGCCAGTCTTTTTCAAACATATTGTAGCAAAGCATGGCCTTGCAGGAAGGTAAACAACCCTGGATACAAAAAAGAGGGAAATAATGGTTGCAAATATACTGCGTGGTTGCAAGTTCACCACATGGTGTCACTAACAACCAGTTATCACCAACTTGACTGGTGATCTTGTTACGTACATAGTAACCCTTTATGGCATAGACTTGATAGCATTTTTATTTTTGCAGAGTGGGAGTACAAAAAGTCCCTGGACTGGATCGAAACAGTTCTTACCAACTACGCAAAAAATTCTACAATTTTCAGAAGGGCGTGAACCAAATCCTGGTGATCGAATTGTATATGTTGCTGGTGCTTTTGATCTTTTTCGTATCCTATTTATTACTTACCTTTTAGTTAGTCGAAGCAGGTGCCTGGTAAAACAAACATTTTGAAACAATATAACTTTTAGTCAAAACAGCTATAGGGTTTTCAAAAAAATCTCAATACATGATTGCGTAAACTTATTCACTTTACAATACATGCCGTGAAATTGAAACTCTGTTTAGGCTAAGTGGTCAATTTTTTCTAAATGACAAAGCCGTTGTGCTCCCTAAACTTAAAATACTAAAGCCAACCCATTGTATTGAATTTATCTTGTACTCCGTCATCCTGGCTGAATTGATTACTTTTAAAATATTAATTTCTTGTAATCTATATTTCTTTGTTCCTTAATATTGTAATTAGATGTTGGCCTTTTGGATTTCTTAGAACAAGCTGCAAAGGAGGGTGACTTTGTCATTGTTGGCATACACAATGATCAAGTGAGTGTTAAACATGATTAGCAATTAACATGAAGCACTGCCACACTAATGAATCATACTCATTTCAAGTAGATTCTGTAATCAAACTGGGTGGTGATATCAATAAATGCACTTTTCAGGAGGCATTATATTTAAAGCATTATTTACTAAATAGTACATATTTGTTGACTGTGTAATTTCGCCAAATCATTAAACAGTACTAAAAGTTTAATCTGTTTCACAAATTAGTCTAAAAAACATTTTAATATAAAATTGTCAAGATGAAAGTAGTCCTGGAAATTTTAGACATGGAGTGGATCAATGAACGAAAAAACAGCCTGTAGATAAAATATTGAAAATTAAGGAAGTTAAAATAACAAGCAATTGACGTTTTAATAAAATAAATATGGTATTATTTTCATCAAAATATTTCTAGTTATTTCTGATGGAGCTAATACTATATTATCAAAATGTCAGTTTGGGACCATCTTGCTTGTTTTTTTAACTTCATTTTATAAAATTGTCCCGGCAAAGTTTTCCTTTTCAGATATGTGTATTTTAAGCAAAAAGAATTGAGTTAAAAAAATTAAAAATCCATGTCCAGGGACTATGATAATCATTTTCTCAAAAAAGCTTTTAATTATGTATTTTCCTATTTTCAGACAGTTAACAGATACAAGGGTAGCAATTTTCCAATTATGAACTTGCATGAGAGAGTTCTCAGTGTTCTGGCTTGCAAAGTGAGTTAGTAATGATATATTGCATTTATTAAGCTAAATCAGTTTCAACTTCCAAACTGTATCACTAAATGTATTGAGATTAAAAAATGACCAACCGTAAAAGAGCTACATGTATTTACATCCACTATCGTTAGTGCTAGATTCCTGAAATGATATATATTGGCATATATTATGGCAGGGGGGCTAAAAAAAATTCCTGTCTGTTTTCCAGTATGTTTCAGAAGTTGTAATTGGTGCTCCATATGCTGTCACTGTGGATCTTATGGACCATTTTAAGGTATGATATGTGGATACCTTAGAACATGATTGTATTACTTTCATCAGAGTGGAATGAACTGTTAACTGCTAAAATGTTTAAGACTGTCATAATAATACTAATTGGTTTATAAGCAGTCAATTGAACAGACAGTGTAATTTGTAAGACTCACTGTTGTTTATTACCTGTATATTAAGGACACATGAGCATCTGATTGCCTTTGAACATTAATATACTAATGAGTTGAGAAGCTCTTAATCGGTGAACAGGCAGATCATAAGAACAATTCTAACAACAGTTATCTCAAAAGGCACAGTCAATATCAATATCCTCATTACATGTCTGTACACTGTCTGGTGTTTACAGCTGATTGACAAAATTACTTATTAATGCATCTGGCATAAATTTTTGGAAAATTGAAGCACTGGTTGATCAAAATGATGATGTGTGTGAAGAAGTCATGAAAAGTTTCTAAGCATCATTGTAGAACAGTGTGTATTGTTTATAATTACTGGAAACTATTAATGATAAAAAGTAAAATGCACTTTTAGGTGGACATTGTTTGTCATGGTACTACCCCCATTATGCCAGATGAGGATAATAGTGACCCATATGCTGTGAGTACATGGCTTCTAACTTATTAATGACAAGGATGTCTAATGAACTTAATACATTATTCTAAAATTTCAATTTCTGGTTGCAGATATTTATATTTACAGACTAAAGCTGCACAAGGTGCATGCAATGAATCTAAATTCATGTCATCTGTAATCTTTTATTTATGAAAATCACAAAAAATTGGATATTTAAAAAAATAGATATATTTACGACGTTTCGGCCTTCAGCCTCAGGAATCAGATACCTGATTAAATTATGATTAAAAATATGTATTTAATTGTGTTTAGTTCAGGATAGTTTGAAATGTGAAACATTTATGCTGTTTACAATATGTCATGCAATTATAGCATTTTAACTGATAAGAACTCTGAATATGTTGAAATTAATTTTTTGTCATGTAGGAGCCAAAACGGAGAGGCAAATATAAAGAGCTTGACAGCGGCAATAATATGACTACACAGATGATAGTTGAACGAATCATAAAACACAGGTGAAACGTAATATCTATGACATTTTGTTGTATACAGACAATTTGCATACTAGTTGCAATCCAGACATTCCTAGATTGCAGCATTTAGTGAATGAATAATCATGCAGTTCTCTTCACCATTACATTCCTGGAAATGTTTGGGTTTGCAACCAGTATATCTGCCATGTGCATGCAAAGCTATTTGTATACTTCAAACATGCATTCCTTTATTTTGATATTCCTATTCAGTATATTACCATGAATTGTTCATTATATGCAATCTTCTCTAGAAATATGAAGTAAAAAGAATGTCATATCATGATTTAGTGGCTAAACCCTCAAAACTCCTGGTCAAAGTTGCATAATTATCCTATAAGGATAACCAACAACAAATCTTTACCGTTTTTCTCTTTGTTATAGATTAGAGTATGAAGCAAGGAACAAGAAGAAAGAGAAGAAAGAAATTAAATATATTGATGACCATGGCATCTTAGCGAAGAATTGATTAAAGATTCTGATGGAACAGATACAGTTCGGACAATCTCTAACACACTTGCATTTGATAGGTGCTGGTACATGAAGTTTTATTTCCATTTTCCTGTATATTCTGCCATCTTTTAGACTGATTTTAATCTCTGTATAAAAAGTTGGGTACTCCTTTAATTTTATTCTAACTATCATATTTTAGTCTGGTTTTACTTCATATATTAGCAGTCATCTGTTTTACTTTAAATAATTTTTCAAATGATATAGAAGAAATAAATGTAGTAAAAAAACACTTTTTTAGTCTGAATGATTGGTAACATATCACATAATTTCCTTTATAGTAAGATGAAACAATATCACAAGCTAAGAATATGATTTAAGTTTTTCATATCCTTTCTGATAACCATATTGCTGTTTTACAACCAGCTTTGATAACTTGTGTCAAAGCAGAATATGCTGGTGCCTGAAAATAAATTTAAAAGAATCTATTAATTAATAGAAGGACCACTTTCTCATCAAAATACAAATTTTTGACAAATATATCTTGTAAAATTCAGGCAACTGCTTCAATATGGGGAACAAAACACCTGGAGTATTGACTATTTCTAAATTGTGCTACTGGGCAAATACTAAATTTGGATAGTTCATCACATAAAAAAGAACTCTAGAAAACAGTTGATGTGATTTGCAGCTTCAAAAATTATTATTATATTGCCAAATAAGTTTGATTTATTCAGGGAAGTGTGTAAAGAATCGTCAAATGCATCAAAAACTATTACTGACATAAATTCAAGATTTAGTTTTACCACATTGTTATGCATATCACATAAGAGATCGTCAACACTTGACAAAGTACTAAATAGAGTTTTAACTAAAAACTTGTGACTATCCTACCCTGATTTCTGCAATGTGACTAGAAAAGGAAGTTCATTCTTTAAAGATTTTGCATTGTAGCCAGTAAAGGGGTTCCCAAAGTTCAAGAAAAGTCAATGAGGTATTTAGAATGAACACAGTTTGATAAGTTGCCAATTCCATCTTGTGCTTAATGTAGAATAAGGTACTTGTTGAAAATCTATCTTATAAAATGTAACTGTATCAAATGTATTATTTTTAGATTCACCTGTTCAGCATCATGCTTAAGCCCTGTGTCTAAATGTTCCAATTCTTCATCTCTAAACACCCGAATTGTCTACAATTATATACTTATTAATATATTTAAAATCAAACAAGACATTTGTCATGTCTAATGCCCATCCAATGTGTAGGATTATATTTTTTTAACATTATCGTTTTCTTACATTAGAAAAGAATATAATACATCATGCATTATAATCTGGTTTATCATTGTGGGGTACTCTTATTCAAAATGACTGTATCTGCTGGCTGATGCGTTAAACCCGGGAGACCATATTTTTAGATGGGTACGTGCAGCCCAAACTCAAAATATCCACTCATTTTTAAGGATTTTGGTCTCAAAAACAGAGCAATTTTTTAGGTTTTTTCTTGAAAAAGTTCACAGGAATTGCTACCTTTAAATAAAATCGGGAAAAAACAACTTATTTTTAGGGTTTGTTGAAAAGTGGACCAATCTTTATGGACATTTCTGTGAAAAGTCAATCCATTTTTAGGGATTAATTTGTGAAAAAGAGGTCTTCTTAGAACCACCTTTGAATCGTCCAAGTAGCGCTTCATCTTTGCGGCTATAAACGCAACATTACGTGCCTTCTCAGGAACAAACATGGCTGTCAGTCGGCCATATTGAAAGTAATCTGGGTTAATATTATTGACCTGTACTTACTCTGTATAATAACTGAAGCAGTTATTGCGAAACAAAGAAAGTTATACACGATAAAAAATGTTGAAAATTCGTACTTGCATTTGACCTACTTGTCAAGGTCATTTTAAAATATCATCTAGCCTATTACGCCCACCAACCTATGGCCTTCCTAGAACCACCTTTGAATCGTCCAGGCAGCACTTCATCGCAGCGATAGATGCAACGTTATGTGCCCTCTTGGGAACAAACATGGCTGCCAGTCGCCCATATTGGAAGTAATCTATGTCAAAGTTACAAATAGCCTGTACTGGTATCTGTACTTACTCTGCGCCAAATAAGAAGCTGATCAGATAAAAACTGAAGCTGTTATTACAACGTGCGATCTCAGGAACAAACATGGCTGCCAGTCGGCTATATTGGAAGTAATCCGGGTCAAAATTATATATAACCTGTACTTATTCTGTACAGAATATGGAGTTAATCGGATAAAAACTGAAGCAGTCATTGTGAGACAAAGAAAGTGTTATGCACGGCAAAAAATGTCGAAGAGAAGTAGCGGCATTTGACCTACTTGTCGAGGCCATTTTAAAATGTCACCTAGCCTATTGCGCTCACCAACCTATAGTCTTCCTAGAACCACCTATGAATCGTCCAGGTATTATTATGATGTGCAATATCGCAAACAAACATGGCCGTCAGTCGGCATGTTGGAAGTAATCCAGGTCAATATTACACAAAACCTGTACTTTGTCCTGTCCTTACTTTGTATCGAACATGGAGCTGATCGGATAAAAACGCCGCAGTTATTATGAGACAAAGAAAGTGTTGAAGTATCGTACCGACATTGGACCTACTTGTCAAGGTCATTTTAAAATGTAACCTAGCCTATTACGCCCACCAAGCTATGGGCTTCCTAGAACCACCTTTGAATCGTCCAGGTAAGGCTTTGTCTTTGCAGCTATAAACGCGCGCAATGTAATGTGCCCTCTCAAGAACAAACATGGCCACCAATCGGTCTTATTGGAAGTAAACTAGGCCAACATTACACATAGTACGTACTGTGACCTGGACTTACTCTGTGCCAATTATGAAACTGCTCGGATAAAAACTGAAGCTGCTATTATGACGTGTAATCTCGTGAACCAACAGGGCCGCCAGTCGGACATGTTGGCAGTAATCAGGGTGAATATTATATATAACCTGTACTTTGTCCTGTACTTAATTTATACCGAGTATGGAGCTGATCGGATAAAAACTGATGCAGTTACTGTGAGACAAAGAAAGTTTTACACGGTGAAAAATGTCAAAGTATCGTACCGGCATTTGACCTACTTGTCAAGATTATTTTAAAATGTCACTAGCCTATTACGCCCACCAACCCATGGGCTTCCTAGCACCACCTTTGAATCCTCCAGGTAGCGCTTCGTCTTCGCAGCTATAGATGCAACGTTACGTGCCCTCTTGGGAACAAACATGGCCACCAGTTGGCCATACTGGAAGTGATCTGGGTCAATATGACACTTAATCTGTACTTTTTCTGTACCAAATATGGAGCTAATCGGATAAAAACTGAAGCAGTTATTGTAAGACAAAGAAAGTGTTATGCACGGCAAAAAATGTCGAAGCTTCGTAACGGCATTTGACCTATTTGTCAAGATTATTTTAAAATGTCACCTAGCCTATTACGCCCGCCAATCTACGGTCTTCCTAGAACCACCTACGAATCGTCCAGGTAGGGCTTTGTCTTCGCGGCTATAAACGCAACGTTACGTGCCCTCTCGGGAACAAATATGGTCAACAGTCGGCCATATTGGAAGTAATCTAGGTCAAAATTATACATAGCATGTACTGCAACCTGGACTTACTCTGTGCCAAATATGAAACTGATTGGATAAAAACTGATGCTGTTATTACGGCGTGCAATCTCGCAAACCAACATGTTGGAAATAATCCTGCTCAATATTATATATAACCTTTACTTGGTCTTGTACTTACTCTGTACCAAATATGGAGCTGATAGGATAAAAACTGAAGCAGTTATTTCGAGAAAAAGAAAGTGTTACGCACGGCAAAAAATGTCTAAGATTCGTAACGGCAACTGACCTACTTTAATCCATGGCTACCATCAATCTATGGCCTTACCAGAACCAGCTTTGAATTGTCCAGGCAGCGCTTCATCTTCACGGCTACAGATGCAACGTTACGTGCCCTCTCGGGACAAACATGGCCACCAGTCAGCCATTTTGGAAGTAATCAAGGTCAAAAGTAAAACAGACCTGCACTTTGACCTGTGTGTACCATGTACCAAATATGAAGCTGAGCGGGTACAAACTGAAGCTGTTATCATGAGACAAATGAAAGTGTTACATACAACGACGACGTCTTTGCTACGACTATATGCCCAGCCACTATGTGGATGGGCACAATGATCCAAATCAATATTACATCCGTCCTATATTTTGACCTGTATTTACCCTGTACCTAACTAATATGAAGCTGATTGGATACTAACTGAAGCAGTTATTGCCAGACAAAGAAAAAGTTGTACACAACAAAAAATGTCAAAGATCTGGATCGGCATTTGACCTATTTCTCAAAATGGCCTAATACACCCACCAACCTATCGCCTTCTTAGAACCACCTTTTATTCTGACCTGTGTTTACCCTGTACCAAATGTGAAACTGATCAAATAAAAATTAATGCAATTATTGCAAAACAAAAAAGTATTATACACAGCAAAAAATGTCGAAAATTTGTGCCGGCATTTGACATGCTTGTCAAGGTCATTTTAAAATGTCACCTAGTCTAGTATGCCCACCAACCTATGGCCTTATTAGAACCACCTTTGAACAGTCCAGGCAACGATTCGTCTTAGCGGGTATAAACACAATATTATGTGCCCTCCCGGGAACAACATCGCCACTAGTCGGCCATATTACAATTACTGTGTAAAAATTAAAAATAGCTTGTACTGTGACCTGTACTTACTCTGTACCAAATATGAAGCTGATCAGATAAAAACTCAAGCTGTAATTACGACATGCAATCTCCAGACCCAACCAACCCGCCAGTCGGCCATGTTGGAAGTAATCTGGGTCAATATTATATATAACCTGTACTTTGACCTGTACCTACTTTGTACTGAATATGGAGCTGATCGGATAAAAGCTGACACAGTAATTGCAAGACAAAGAAAGTGCTATACATGGTAAAAAATGTCAAAGATTCGTACCGGCATTTGATCTACTTGTCAAGCTCGTTTTGAAATGTCACCTAGCCTATTACACCCACCAACCTACTGGCTTCCTAGAACCATCTTTGAATCATCCAGGTAGCGCTTCGTCTTCACGGCTACAGATGCAACATTACGTGCCCACTCGGGAACAAACATGACTGCTAGTCGGCCATGTTGGAAGTAATCCGGGTCAATATTACACATAACCTGTACTTTGTCCTGTACTTACTGCGTACCGAATATGGAGCTGATCGGATAAAAACTGCAGCAGTTATTGAGAGACAAAAAAAAGTGTTACGCACGACAAAAAATGTCCCAAGAATCATTTCGGCATTTGACCTAGTTCTCAAGGTCATTTTATGTCACCTAGCCTATTACGCCCACCTATGGCCTTCCTAGAACCACCTTTGAATCATCCAGGTAGCGCTTATTCTTCACGGCTATAGACTTAATGTTAGGTGCACTCTTGGGAACAAACATGGCCGCCAATCAGCCATATTGGAAGTAATCTAGGTCAAAATTATACAGAACATATACTGCGACCTAGACTTACTCTGTGCCAAATATGAAACTGACTGGATAAAAACTGAAGCTGATATAACGACGTGCATTCTCACGAACCAACATGACCGCCAGTCGGCCATGTTGGAAGTAATCTGGGACAATATTATATATAACCTGTACCTTGTCCTGTACTTACTGTGTACCGAATATGGAGCTGAGCGGATAAAAACTGAAGCAGTTATTGCGGAACAAAGAAAATGTTACGCACCACAAAAAATGTCAAAGAATCGTGGCAGCATTTGACCTACTTGTCAAGGTTATTTTTAAATGTCACTTAGCCTATTACGCCCACCAGTCTATGGCCTTCCTAGAACCACCTATGAATCGTCCAGGTATGGCTTCGTCTTCGCGGCTATAGACGCACCGTTACATGCCCTCTCGGGAACAAAATGGCCACAAGTCGGCCATATTGGAAGTAATCTAAGTCAAAAGTACACATAGCATGTACTGCGTCCTGGACTTACTCTGTGCCAAATATGAAACTGATCGGCTAAAAACTGAAGCCGATATTATGACGTGCATTCTCGCAAACCAACACGATCGCCAGTCGGCCATGTTGGAAGTAATCTGGGTCAATATTAAACATAA
>JAOXYB010043115.1:0-12687 GCA_028565635.1 Phoronis ovalis | reverse complement strand
GATAAAGGTGAAAACGGCAACCACTACCTAGAATGTGTAGAATCTGGTATTTTGAATTTTTTAAATGCTCATTTTTTATGAAAAATGTTTAAACAACGTGGACGTAAAATCAACCTAGAAAACTAGTATCTCGCCAGATTCCGTCGCACTCGCTTTACGTGGGATATCAATACTCGTGGATAGTGATGATAATTTGCATATCAATTGAAAAGTCGCACTACCTGCGTAAAGAATCTTTTGTATGGCATTTGCGTAACACGAACTTCACTAAGGGACACTCCCAAAGAGTGGCGAGAAGCATGCCGCTGAAAAGCAAACGATCGGATTACACCAAACAAGTTATAAAATAATATTTTAAAACTTCACGAGGAAAAAAATAGCCACAAACATATTTACACTTCGTAAACGTTGTGGAAAAGAAACTCCCAGCTCAAACAAAGGAATTTTTGGCAATGTTTTACACGTCACATTGAAAAACGGTGATAACAATCATACAGTACTAGTGATTCTGCATAGTTCGTACGTTTTGACATTTTCCCTGCGTATAAAGCTCTTCAAACTACCTCCCTAATGATTTTCTGCAAGATCTAATGAAAATATTTGTTTTTTATGCTAAATAGTCCAAAATAAGATGTTATAACCATGCATGAACAGCTTACACTGCCACCTAATGCGTGCAAATTACCAGCTTTACATTTGGCGACAGGCACATGTAGCCAAGCTGATTTTGCCGAGCCCCCAAGGATATGGTTGGAAACTAAATGAAGCAGATCGAATCAAAAGTAGAGCCAGTGCTAATTACACACGAGTCTGCTCCAAAATAAATCAAGGAGCTTACAGCATACTAATGCAAGTCACAATGTTCGACGCGAAAATGTGTTTGTAAGCGAGCTGGTCTGAACTGCTCCATCATGAGCATGTGGATTAGATGAAGGTAACTGGGCGACAATTACACATAGATCTAAAGATGGAAGTATGGGCTCGGATGATATTTCTTACCAACAAAATTTAGCTAAAAGCGTAACCGTGAATAAATTGTGCGGAACAATATTTGCTACTGTAAATTGTAACGATGTGCATACTATTTTCATTATTCTATTGCTATGCTGTTATCCATATACAAACTGTATTTTGAAGTATATTACATAACACAATATAAACATATGCAATATAGAGCTGTCGTCAACATTTATTTTCATAATCAGAGACCAAAAATACAAAAAATCACTAGCCAAACAGAGAAAATATGTTTAACAGAAAATGCAACTTGCATAACCTTTGACCTTATTGTGTACTTTAATAAAGTACAAAGTTCAATTTATTTGTTGTTTCTTAGGTCTGACTTTTTCGATCAGTTTGAGAGATCATATACTATGACGCAATGAAAATTTAAAAAGTTACAAAGAAATCAGTTTCCCTACCCCTGAATTTACCATATCCAGGTTAATGGACACAAAGTGATTTTGCCTCACATCCTGTAAAATTTCACATTGAATGACACTGAAATAGACAACACAGCTTTTATTAATTACATTTTATAACTACTAACGAAATCATTAATTTATTTTCCTATAATGTATGATGAAAAAAACTAAATAATAAGGTTTTGAAAATTTGACAAAAAATTGACCTAAGATGAACTTTGACCTCCATTACTGCACTAATGAAAGTCCTAATTACTTGTTTGGTAACTGAAATGTAGAACTATCCTTTCCAAACATTTTGGTATGTTTTCAGTAAGAAAACATAATTACAAAAGTAATTGTGAGCAAAATTCTAACCCTACCCCCATTTCATAAAATGACAATTTGTGCCAGTGGTCACTCCAAACAAATGTGAATATTTCCATACTGACCATTAACTTTTCAATATAACATGGATTTTCTGAAGGCTATAGTATGTGTCTTTGTGATGCACCATTCAAACCGTTTCTAACAAAGTGTGCAACAAAAATGAATGTTTGACCATTTGGCCCTTAGACTATTTATCCTTTCCTTGACCTTTCTTAGAATAATCCTACAAAAGCGAGAAAGGGAGTCATGTTTATTCCCAAATGTAAATTTTTATTTCGGAGCCAAGCTCTAAATTAAAGGAGATCCTTAGAGTCAAATAACGTTTTTTACCACGAGATGTTAATGGGACATTTTAAGATCAGCTATTTTTTGGCAAAAGAAATGCAGTGATCGACCCAGAGTTGCGTTTTGTGAAACACGCTAAGACTAGAGCAGTCAATTCTACATGAGTATTACAAGTGTCGCCATCAAATGTCATTTAAATGTTACAATCACTAGTTTAATGTATGCGATAGAACAATCAGCTATGATAACCACAGTTCGAAATATTTCGGAATGTAGGTATTTATGTCTGTACGAAAAAAATGCACAATTTACATCCTGACTTGTCGTAAGGAAGATATATCGATAAAAAATCAGATGCTCAACTTACCTAATTTGTCGCTTTTGACTTGCTCTTATCCCCAGCATTCTTGGAACTTCCCTGAGACAAATACACAAACGTAAACAAAACAAGGAATAAAAAGTTTGGATGTGAAATCATCGGAATAAATCTACTCAGAAACCATTCACGCAGAAAATATTGTTATTTGTATGGTGTCGTCTTCGGCAGGTGAAAAATTCGTATCAAATCTGACAGATGTGTAATTATTGAGTGTCGATTTGTTCATTTAAAAGTTCATTGTTTTACTTTAATGGAAACACATATTAATAAATAGAAAAACCTTACATGGGGCGTTTTTACACTGGATTATGGAATAGAAGGTTTTCAGTTATAGAGCTACCGTTAACTCCTTAATCTGCCACTAATTTGTCCAAGTTTAAATTCCAATAATATAGATAAATTTCGAAAACTTAAACGTGAAAGTTACTTATACAAACAAAGTAAAAAGATCCATTCTCAGGAATTTTAACTTAATTTTGACATCGGAGACGTTAAAAACCATGTACTACTATTGTTGACTACGTTTAAAGATTTTACGGTAGTGTAATTACCTATGAGGAACAAAACGGGAAGTCTGCTCAGTTACTTGATTTGGTGCAAATATTGCATATTAGACAAAAAATAGGAATAAATAAACTTGTAATACTCTATTTTCAAAGTTCTCGTTCTACGAAATACTATTTTTATTATTTTTTGTGATAAAAATTATATTTGCGCACGCAATACACATTGTTGAATTGCAGCAAAACTTAGTCAGATCCCCTCTTTAGCAACAGCATGTAACATGAGCGCACTAACAATAGCTTAGTGCAATTATCCGGACAAGTTATAGCCAATACATCTGTATGTCGAATAGGATGTCACTACTGAGATCGTAAATTCGTAAATTTATAGAAACGAGGGTTTTTTAAAATGTGTGTTGCCTTAATAACTACTCTTTAATAACAACGGTTGTTACTTTGCTTGATCCATATCCAAACAACCGACCACCAGGAGGCTCATAGTCGCCTTGAGTTCGGGAGGATATTTAACATGAGGTAGAATGATTGGGCTTTTGTTTTCACTTCACTATTACAAAACAAATTGACATGTTTATTGCTTGGTGGTATGGGAGCCAATATCTGCGACGTATGTATGAAACCACACTTAGAAAATGCTAAATGTTACTACTTGTCGTACATTTGCATTTATGATGTTTTTATATTATAACAAAACAGCTTGAAGAAAAATACCTAAGTCACCGAGAAACACAAGAATGGGGTTCACATTTGTCAAGAAGTTCAGTTTTATGCAAACTTTACTCTTATTCTTTGTTTTGGGGATCGAAATGTATAACGATTTTTGTTACCACTTGCATTCTTTACAACTAGACTAATTTTAGCACCTTTCACAAAAAAATGCATTTTTGTTTTAATTTTAGACAAAAAACGTCCAGTTTGTGCGTTCAAGTTAAGTTTACGCTTTAGGTTGGACTTGGATGGTTTCCCTGTGGAATTAACATAGTGGAATGGATTTCATTGCATCAGTAGTCCCACACATTGTTGAAAACAATGAAGCAATATACAAAACAACACTACAACATTATAATAGAAATATGTAAATTTAAAATTTGCGGCGTCCTTGGATTTACGCAAGTTTTAAATAATATTTTCATCACTCCTATAAATGAATCATTTGTTGGTATTAATAAGTTATAAATTTAAAACCACAAGTAAAATTTCGAATTAACGCATTTTAATGTCATGATAATTTGATAGTTACTTTCAACTTGTTGCCTTATATTGATAATTTTTTCTTATAAATAAAACACAATTCTCCCTGATTCTCTTTGTTGTTTAAATATAGCCATCGTTTATCGTAAATACTTTATAACTACTCCAAGAAGGTGTTATTTTCCCTGATTATTTTTCAGGCTTTTTGTTCAATAAACATTACAAGAAAAAGGAATTGTACAAATAGCTAAATTTACGAAGCCAAAAATATACTATTTCTTACCAGTAACATCTTATAAAGAGCAGAATCTTTGTCTTTAACCTTGTCCAATGAACTCTTACCATACTAAAAATAAAACATAACCAGGTACATCTTGTGCCATGACAAGAAAATTTAGAAATTAAAATAACTCATAAACATTACAGAAATAAATAGTTTAACGTTGTTTTGTAATTTTAATTTCATACAGTAGAGAGACAGAAATTAAAGTTTCCCTTTAAAAACGAGGCAAACTGAGTTACCACTTTAATTGAATAGGTTAGGTTAACACCTATTAACGATGCATATTCCTGGATTTATTTGAATAATGTTTAATTATCTTCTGTGAATTGATATTCTGCTTACATCGTCCTTAATGTTAGGGTCTGCTCCGTGTGCCAGTAAAATCTCCGCTATCTCCACTTTACTCATCTTAGAAGCCGAATGTAACGCAGTAGAGACACTGAATAACTAAATGTAAAATAAGAGATACGATGACGTTTTTCGATTTACGAATGAGAGATACCGTCATGCATACTAATCTGTATTTGTAACTGTTTGTTATGTTGACGTATACCTTCTGTGTGTTATTCTTCTCCTCAGGTGTATTGTATAACACATACAAAATAACTTCTACGAAAACACGAACTATTTTGAAATTAAGAGGATTACCAGCTTATCATAAATAACAAAGAATGTAAACAGATAATCATGCGTCGTTATAATAATCTTCGTAAATATGTTAAATGTACGGATAATCATACGATAAACACCAGAATAAAACAAAACAATGTGTAATTACATTAGTTTTGTTTCTTTGACAGTTACACTTCATTCAACTTTGTATGTCTACAACGCTCTCAAGATATCTATCTATAACACTATCTATATGAAGGTAGATAAACATTATTTATTGTGATGCACATAACATACACACAAATTTAAATAAATCATAAACATTTCACTTTTGAAACATAAATAAGTTAAATGTACGGATAATCATACGATAAACACGTAGAATAAAACAAAATAATGTGTAATTACATAAGTTTTGTTTCATTGACAGTTACACTTCATTCAACGTTGTACGTGTATAAAACTCTCAAGATATATATATATCCGCAACATTATCTATATGCAGGTAGATAAACATTATTTATTGTGATGCACATAACATACACACAAGTCTAAATAACTCATAAACATTTCAGTTTTGAGACATTATTATTTCACATAATTATAATAATAACTGTATTAGTTAGTTGAATATCAATTTATGGGGTTTATGTAGTCTGTTTTATCTTTATTATTTTTAACTGATTATATACCAGATTCATCAAACTAACGCGGTCATTAACAAGGAATCATCATTTTAATCCACGGTCGCCTTGTACTTAATAAAAATCATATATCATGATAGAAAATTTCGGCTTTATGTAGGGATGACTTATTATTACCTCATGCGGTTTATTTGGATCTGCTCCATGTTCCAGCAGCCATTTAACCATTTGAACGTGACCGTTATCCACAGCAGCATGTAAAGGTGTGTGGTTTCCTTTGTTGACATCAGCATTATGATTCACCATGATCTCAGCTACTTCAATATGATTGTTTGATGCAGCGTAATAAAGAGGAGTATTACCAAGCTATAAATAATGAAGAACATTAGCTACCACTAAAGACGATTAAATCACCATAACGTCACAATAACACACTTTGATATGATTATATTATATAACTTAATAAAGAGGAGTCAAATCAAACTAAACATGATGAAGAATGTACAACAGTTACCACTAAATACGATCACATCACCATGACGTCACAACTACTTCAATGCAATTGTATTTTGCCAAGTAACAAGCAGGAGTTAAACTAATCTATATTTAATTAAGAGTCCCATCTAACATCAATTATGTATGAACATCCGATTACGTCATAATCATGTCAAAAGTGTATTAATTTTTGGGGAATAATTTAATTAATACTTCAATCAACTGTTTAATATAAACTGTACAATACACAATGTACATGTTCTTGTCATTGCATTATCTATCTATTCGAATCCACATATGTTACTGTACCGGTAAATGGTAACAATATAAATAATTAAGAACCCGAGCTATCACTAATTATTGAATAGTAGACGAATACACATATAGTAGACACATCAACATGTAGCTAGGTTTTTTTTTCAGAACTGACTATTTTCAGCGGTACTAAGGATATCAGAGACCAGACTGCAGTTTTACACAAAACCATAGTTGACTGTTATCTATAAAATGTTACTGTAGTACGTTATATTTCATTAAATTATCACTCGATATATTACCTATCAACTAAGATCCGGATGAGGATCTGGAATAACTAGTAACCAAAGAATCAAAAGGTTAAATGGATCATATTGAACGGTTATTAGTTACAGCTTCATAGTTATGATATAATGATATCCAATATGATGCTTAAACTTATCATATTTTATATACCTCAAACTAATAATATACGACATACAACCAGTCGTGAACATAACTGCAGGCTCATATGTCAAATATTTTTGATAATATTAATACATTAAAACTCCTTCTCACCCAGTCCATATCCAATTTATTCACGTCATACTGTTCTTCCTGTAGAAATCTTGTCACTTCTTTACCATCTCCACGTTTTGCAGCATCATGTAACTGAAACAGAAAAGGTACCATTAACTCCCCAAACTTCATGCCCTTACGTAAAATCAAACATAACCTCGGAAATAATGTTTAATCGTGTTATGTCTTTACTTGCTTGGAATGGTCACGAGCTACGGTATACACAACTGGCTGTGCAATTTTATCCACATATCGTATTTATCAGAATCAGACCTGTTACATATCTGACTAAGATTATTTAAAGATGAATAATACGCGTGTTCACCCATAAATTGCTTCGAAACCGTTCCAGATGTCGATTTGAAGGGAATATAGTAAAATTTAAAAGCATCTGTGTTTTTCGCAAAACTCAAACATCATTGTTGAGCCACATATTTTATTATTGCAAGATAATTACCAGTCCTACACATTTGTTGACAAGAAATTATATGACAATGAACGACATCGAAAAACTATAGAGAATATGTCTTATATAGAGAAAGAAAAATCCTATATCCGAAGTTACAAGGCAATATATTTACTTTTAGTTTTTCTTTCAGGTTTTTTTTTCCTGTAAACATTAATTTCATAATTGAGCGCATCATTTATATTCTTTAAAACGTCTCAGTAAATTGATAAAATAAAACAAAACGAATGTAAAAACATATAATGCGGTTTGTAGGTAATTACCAACCAATCTCTCTCTCTGTTTAAACTGGTTTTTCTTTCAAGGATATATTATTCTGAAATTTTAGCTCTGCCGCAGTGTGCAATGAAAACAGAAAAGATAACATTAAAAAACTCAAACTTGGCATTACCTAAGATATTTCATTAGAATGATTAGATGGTCAGATACGATTGTGACTCTCGGCTTTGGGAGAAGTAAAGTTACTTCTAAATAAAGGTTGTAACAAGTAGTACAGACATCGCAATATAACATAAACGGCTTTGGTAAACAGTTGCCAGCATTATATTATCTGTATTTACACGTTTACGGTAACAGTGATTAGCGTTAATTGCGCACACGCTATTATACAACTAAGTAAGGAAATGCCAAGAAATGTTTTTATTAATACACTATTTGCATAGATTTGGTGGATTATTTAGTGTGAATTTAAATATTCCCAGAAAGCTGTGTTTATTAGATTGGAGAGCTACATGTATGTGATTGTTATTCAGGTTCACGGTATTCTTAAAACGTTCGGGTTAGAGAGAACTGGCTACACTTACTTCATATACGCAATATACTAGTCAGCAGCGTAAAAGAAATTCACTTGATCTCTTAGATAGTGTGTCTTAAATTCCTTCTAAATCCCAAAGATTTGTGAAAACAAAAACACTTGAACTGATGACCTACATAGAGGACATGGGCGGCAAGTATTATAGTTATTCTACGTCATGTCCCCAAATGTCGATAACGTGTGCTAGATAGAAAATCTGACCATCAGTGACAGTGGTATCCTCATTAATATTGTAATAATTACCATTCAGGACTCATAAAATACTCTTCTATTAACGCACCCACGCGTAACATGTGGACATCAATATTCAGAGATAATCTACTGATAACGGAAACATAACATAACCATGGTTATTACGCTACCTTACCTTTCCCATTGTACAACAATTCTTGTAGATTACTACTATAAATTGAAAGGTGTTCTCGAGTTCTGTGTTTGTTCAACCTAAAACAGACAAACTCGAAGCGTATAAATCATACTTTTTATCACTTGATCAAGAAATTACTAAATAATGACATTTCATTGTGTGCTGCGAAAAATGATTTTTGTGAAATCTGATAAATTGTGGCGGCGCACAGGTGAATACAAAAGGCAATAAATAATTAGGCTTTAAAATTTAACGATATTTTATCGTTTGTTTCTCTGGTTTTAAGCGTAAAAAACGACGTAGCATGGCAGTGTCGTTACTGTTCAGACTGATCTACAAAAAGCCCACTGAAATTTTTCTTACAAGACTTATGTCATAAATCCCATAAATATATCACCAACAATTACTCCATAATCATCAAAGTTCTCACAATAAAATTGATATGTTTCATGTCATTCGGGTCTGGAAGTATTAAATAATAACGTAGAACCAGAAATACTCACTTGTTGACGTCAGATCTTGCAGATGCAGACTAGGTTGAACACATGAAAAGAGCTTTTATTATTTTTTATTTACAGGTAACCAATCGATGACAGTTTAAGATTTACTCACGTGTCGGATATTTAAATATGAATTAACCATTATATATTGTGTCCCCTAGATGAAAGAGATTTGAGTGATCTTCAGAAGATATTCAGGATTACTTGCATTTACAAAGCTGAGACTGTGTAGTTATACCAGGGGGGTCACTTATATAAAGGGTGGGTCCACATGCGCGAACACAGGGTTAAGCAAAACTTAGCGCGTATATAGGCTGCTAAAAAGCATCCCTTTGAAAGACTTGTAGTTTTAAAAAGTAGTACCTCTGGTATACACCTCCACATTTAGTATCATTGGATAGAGACTTTTATGCAGATTTTAGTCGGGAAAACATAAGCGTCCTATAAATGTGTACCTACTTCTTGAATCATCGGAGCGTGGTGAGGCATCCATTACGAGGCAATGATTATAAGATTCTATACATAAGAGTTAATGAGATACTGTTCTCATCGCAAGGACATTTAACTAGTCAAATTATTTGAAACAGCACCCTATAAAGTTATAAAAACCGTGACGTTTAGTGTTTGTATAGGTGTGAATTGTCCCTTGTAGGTATCTCATCACGCTCAGATGAAAAATTTGATTTTCGTAGGACCTCTGGTATACTTCTTTCACATTTGGTATCATTATACAGATTAAGAATAGCGCTGTTACCCATATTGTTAGGTGGGTAAGGAATGCGTTGCATGGCGTTTTCAGACACGACGTGTACTTTAATGAGGGACATTGATAATTGTTTATGAAACTATCAATACAATATTTAATAAATGTGTTGATTAAATGACATGTCTGAGATAATATTCTGCTGGAAAGACAACTGATAGTTAATTTTGTGACATGGAATAAATTTTGCAACAATAATAGTCCGCTCAAAACAACGATTTATGACAAAAAAGTGAATATAAAAGTAATTTTACAATGTAATATATTTAGGATTACTTTGCAAACTGCAAGTAAAATGAGTAATAATGCAACTTATTTTGTGAGCTGTGAGACATGCTTCAGAGCATGTGTACTTTTAGTAAAATTAGAGAAGGCAACTATAGTTGTCCATATTTTAAATATTTCTTTTACATTTGTCATCTATGTATTACTTCCTCTAATAGTGATAATGGTTATGTTACAGTAAGTTTCCGAGTTATGCTCTCCCGATAAAGTACTAACTATACTAGTTTGTGACAGTCACTCGGTTTTTTCTGACGTCATTTTACCGCATCACAAACCAGTATTTTGTATATACAGAAAAGCATAGCTCGGAAACCTACGGTAAGCTACATTATAACCCTAAAATCGGGTAATACAGAGTATGCAAAAAAACGCCATTTACTTATCTTTTATATCATGTTGTACATTGTATGCTTAAATTATTTCAAAATATGTTATAAACCTTTGTTCTAGTTTGTATCAGGTATATCTAACGTCTTGAAACGAATCTAAAATTAACTTTTAAGGGAATAGGAAGAAGGTTCTGACTTATGATATCATCTAAAATGGCGACCGTACCAAATATTACATCCACGTATGTTTACTTCTGTCTTAAAGGTTTAAATTGTTTACTGGTATACATCCACTTATGTATAACTGATTTATTGAAATCAAGTTGAAAATCAGTATTTCCTACCTTTATTCATGCATAGCTTGCGGTTAGTACGTGCCGTATCACTACAATCACAGGTATATTTATATACTACAAAATACACCTTTCTTTAACAATAAAATATGTTTGTAAGCAAATATAATACATCAATATACACATAATATTTGTCTAGTCTTAATCGTCATCATCATCATCATCATCGTCATCATCGTCGTCATCATCATCATCGTCATCTTCAAACTATAAAGGTATTTGGACAACGTTCATCAGCGAAGCAACAGCATGCTTATGTGCATGCAATGTGTCTTTTCGACTTGGACAATTCCGTACACACCATTTGGTGCATTTGTAACTGATCAAGCCTTTGTGCCCTTGCGGAATTGATTCTTTAAACATAGGAGTTACTACTGATTGTTCATTATCATCATCAGCTTCCCAACCATGGTCAAGCGGTGATGGTATTTCAAATAACAACTGTTGCCCTCTTCCAAACAAAAACGTGACAGTTTGCTCTCATTACATGTTGCACCAAGCTATCAGATGCTAGTTAAAGTCACAAATTAAACCTTCCATACAAAACAATGCGTATTGCCATTCATCGACACTTGAACTATTATTCAACTTGAACGATGGTAAACTTTAAAATAGGCAGATCTTGCAAATGGTTTGTAGAGCTATAGCCGGAGCAAACACAATGTAAAAACTTCATGTATTTTTGCAGGAATATGTTTGGCCTTCACAAACATCTTGCTTATAAACTACATCGAAAAAGAAGAAAAGCAAAGTCCAATAAATCTCCGATTATAAAATTATGAATGACTGGCCCCCTCGCAGTGATATCATTTATTCCTTTAGCTTTTAGACTATTTTGCCATTCATTTTATCAAACCCCAGGTACACTTAAAGCAATATTATGATATCTGGTTCTAGTGTGCAGATACCAACTCGTTAAAAACTGCAGGAAGAATTGGAACAGAAAAAATGTAAATTATTTACAAAGAAGAATGTCGTGGGTTTTAAAGTATCTATTTTAATATGAAAGAAACAAACGGTGAATACTTGCACTTTATAATAGGAAGATCCTGCGCCTGGATTGAATATCTATGGAACAAACACATTATACAATCGAAGCTGCATGCAATGTTTTTCATTTGTTTTTCAAAATTGAAATGTTTCATACCACCTTAGCTATATTATGCAGGTACATGTTTTGACCTTGACAAACATTATTGCACATAGATGAAATAAAACAGTGTTCATTTATACTATTATAATTTCTCAATTCTGTGTCACTTATTGTTTAGTCTTAAGCCCACCTGGCCGAATACTTTGCAGGGCTATATACACCGTTGTATTAAATTTTGTCAATCTCTATTTTTTACGACAAGTGGATGCTGCCATCAGAAATAAGTCACTCAGTGATGATTTAGGGTGTTTATATTATGTAATCAAAATTTACTGAAAATTCATTTTTCGGTATTAACTCAACCTTTTCTTTCTCAGCATCGCCGTATATGTAGATGATTTAGGGTGTTTATATTATGGAATCAAAATTTACTTAAAATTCATTTTTCGGTATTAACCCAACCTTTAGAACACTTTGCCATGTTCTTTCTCAGCATCGCCGTATATGTAGATATAAGTCTGCTTTACTACATTGTGACAACTCTGCATGCTTCGTATATGTAGATATAAGTCTGCTTTACTACATAGTTACAACTGTGCATACTTCGTATATGTAGATATAAGTCTGCTTTACTACATAGTTACAACTTTGCATGCTTCGTATATGTAGATATAAGTCTGCTTTACTACATAGTTACAACT
>JAOXYB010043104.1:0-12687 GCA_028565635.1 Phoronis ovalis | reverse complement strand
ATAATAGCTTTTGTTTTTGTCGGATCATCTTCATATTTGGTACAGGGTAAATACTGGTTAAAGTAGACGTAGGATATGTTTGACCCCGATTATTTCCAACATGGCTCACTGGCGGCCATGTTTTTTCCCCGATAGTGTACGTTACGTTGCGCCCATTTCGGGAAAGACGAAGCGTTGACTTGATGATTCGAAGGTGGATTCACGTAGGCCATGTGTTGGTGGGCGTATTGGGCCAGGTGACATTTTAAAATGACCTTGAGAAGTAGGTCAAATGTCGATACGAATCTTCGACAATTTTTGTTGCATAATATTTTCTTTGTCGCACAATAACTGCTTCGGTTTTTATCCGATCTGCTTTCTATTTGGTACAGGATAAATACAGGTCAAAATGCAGATCATCTGTAATTTCGACATGGATCACATTCAAGATGGCCGACTGGCGGCCATATTTGTTCTCAAGATGTTGGCTCGCAATAATAGTTTTTGTTTTTGTCGGATCATCTTCATATTTGGTACAGGGTAAGTACTGGTCAAAGTACACGTTGGACATAAGTTTGATCCCGATTACTTCCAACATGGCCGACTAGCGGCCATGTTTGTACCCACTATAACAGCTTTGGTTTTTGTCGGACCATCTTCATATTCGGTACAGGGTAAGTACAGATCAAAGTACAGGTCAGACATAATTTTGACCCCAATTACTTCCAACATGGCCGACTAGTGGCCATGTTTGTTCCCGAGAGTGCACGTTATGAAGTGCCAATTTTGGGACAGACTAAGTGATGACTGGATTCACAAATTTAAGGCCACTAGGTTGGTAGGTATTAGGCCAGGTGACATAGATGGCTTTACAACTAAAGAAACTACATCATATGATGGGCATCTGTCTGCACCAGCAGACCGTTTGTTGTAGTAGTAGTAGTAGCAGTAGTGTACTAGTTTTTGTAAATAGTGTTAATTGGCATAGGTAAAGTTGTTATTTTAATGATATAAAAAGTATAGGGTGACACGAAAGTAGCTTAGCTTTAATAAAATGATGCCATGCATCTGAAATGTTGTGTCAAGATAATTACCATTCATTTGAGTTAACTGAATAAGCTTTTTTTAGCATGCATGGAATATTTGGATGCCCGTAAAGTGTTTTTATTTTTTAGTTCAAACAGAAATCTCAGCACCAAAACCACAGCAATCTTTTTTTACACCAAATAGTGCTAATTTTATGGCACAACCAGTATTAACATGTAGACATCTTTTTAAGGGAAGGAAGGAAATCTGTTTATATGTTATTCTAAATTTTAACCTGCCCTTCTAGGGATGGCTTATATTTGGAAGTAAGGAAGCAGTTGAGGTTCTATTAAAGAGAAGGATTGTACTTCATTAAATGTTGAATTTATAAGGACTAGTCTTTGAAGCCTTGTATCTTAATTCAGTACTGTAAATTTTGAACTTCACAGCTTGTCATTAGTTACACAACTGTTTAGGTCTTGTCGTACAATTCAAGCAGCTTATTTGAATGTTTTTTTATTGTGACCATGTTTGAGATTGTGAGGGTGATACACGAAATCAGTCTTATTTCAAAGGTTGCCGCAAGTTTGAAGATTGGTATTATGTTACCCTCATGGGTAGAGGAAGTTTGGAACAAGAGTAGATATTCTCCTATTCATGGTGGGAGTAAGGAAATCATTCAGGAATTTAAGTGTGGTATATTTAAAGGATATGTCATTACAGTATCAGGTTTACCTGATAGGAATAAACTGGCAACTATCATAAATAAACAAGGTATGTACTCTGCAAAGAAACGGATATGTGTGAAATTGATTAGAAAAAAAATATGTTAAATTGTCTGTCCAGCAACATAAGTTGAAATTGAATGTTGTATATAATTATTGTTGTAAAACTACAGCAGATTATAGATCATTGCATTAAATGTGAATTAATGATGTCTGTTCGTCATTTAATGTGTGTTTAGTCATTTTTAAATTTAAAAATGATTTTACTAACTCGCAAGTTTTGTTTATCCTCATGCTGACTAATTGGTCCCTGTTGGTAATTTCTAAAGTTAATACTTTAAAAATTATTATTAGCAGTCTTTTCATTTGGCTAGCACCAACTATAGCCAGTAGTTGTGTTTGCATTATTTACCAAATTGATTAATAAGTTCTGGCTATCCTAGTCAATTTCTCATAGTTCTACATAATTGGTCTATTAAAGCTATGGACTTGATATGTCAAAAGGAAAAAATACTTTTGTTTTTTAAATGTAGATGACAGACACCTAACTATTACCTGAAACATCTGTGTAATTCTGTGTCATACTGTAAGAACTATTTACCTAGGTGGAATATACTCAGGCGAAATGAAGATCAATGAGTGTACTCACCTAGTTATCAACGAAGCAAAAGGACAAAAATATGAGTTTGCCAAAAGGTGGAAAATCTGCATCGTACATTCTTCATGGTTATTTAACTCATTAGAAAGTGGGTACTGTCAGGATGAAACACAATATAGTCTAACTGGACATATGACATCAACACCTGAGAAACAGGAAGGGAGTAAGTAGTGTGCAAGTCATTTTTGTTTGCATTTTTGTCAATAAATAACGTTCTTCAATATTTTTCTACAACTGACTTCAGTTATTCTATGCTTTTAAACTATACAATAACTACATTATTATTTGCATTTATTTAAGCCTCGGAAGAGTCTTGTTGTCGGGATTAGATAGGTTTAAAATCAGAGACAACAAAATTCTGCTGGAAATGAACCAATAATCCTAAAGTAACATTGCCATTCACCAGCAGTGATACCATAGAGAAAAAGTTTAATAGTTCACTTTATGTTGAATCAATAATACAAGTTAGTCTCATTTTATCTGTATCTTAATTAATTTTATGGATTTCTTAGGCAATTTACCAAACATCGGAGATGTAAGCTGTATATCCAATATTTCTACTGTCAATGAAACAGCATCGGTTAGGTCTCGCGTATTAAGTGATACAACTATGGATGCCACGAGGAACGCAACAGGTGTATCAATATCCAACATTAAACACAGAGCAATTTGTGATTCATCTAGTGACCTTGATACATTAAACTTAACTGTAATCAGCAGTGGGGCATTTCTTGATAGTTGCAAGGTAATGTAATTCTTTGAATTGTGAAGTAGGCATAAAACTCAATAATAATTTCTTAACAATTTCTGTATTTTTAAGGATTTAGGTATCTTTTTTATGTTATGTTGTTGCACATTATTATATGTGGTAGTTTTCACATTCTGATCTATGTCTTTCTATTTTTTTAGTGTGAGCCATACCACAATAACTTGAATGTAATAGAATAACGAAAGGTATTCATATTACAAAACAGTATGATACGTACCAAACTAATTATATTTATGATTACGATATAGATTTTCTTGACTGGCTTTCAAGGGCCTAAACTGGAAAAGTTGAGGAAGCTAATAAACAAAGCTGGAGCCATACGCTTCAACCAGATAATGGAATCGGTGTCACATGTTATCGTGGGTGATAAACCAGAGAACTATATTGAACAGTTAAATACTTTAACACACAGGTACATAATAGCTACTCCACTTTTAGTTGTATATGTAAGGGGGAGGCACAACAAAAACTCCACCGCCTTCAAAATTCAGCATATTTTAATATACTGAAGGCGGTGGAGTTTTTATTTTAAAATATTTTATAACTGATTTTAACTAATACAGGAACTGATTAATGCTCCCCTATACAACTTAATCGGAACATTCCTGGAATATTTTGAAGTAGAGTTTGGTAAATGTTCTGCAATTAACTGACTATCTGGCTATGGTTCTTATGGAGCCTACCAATTCCATGTGTATTAGAGGCAGAGGAAGACTAAAAAAGCTTAAATTAAAAGCAAAAGAGAAAACTGTACCTTGAAAAATGTTAAGGGAACATGAAGAAGATTCAATATTTAGAGCATATGGAGGGGGATGTCAATGAAACTTCAACTGTTAAAACATTTTCTTAAGAACAAATACTAAGGCATTGAAAAACAGGAATCAAATTATATATTTATTGTGTTGCGTCAAAGTTTATATTCATGTCTGTGTTGTTATTTTAGACCATATGTTGTGAGCCCATCGTGGTTAGTTGATAGTTGTCTGGAAGGAAAACATATTCCGGAGAAAGACTATATGCTACTGGATTTACCTCCCCCTGATCACACATCACCAGTGCAGAAAAAGTATGTTTTTGTTTCGTGACAGAATCAGTAAAAGTAAAAAGTTTATTTTGTTTTCACAAAATCCATTACTTAATTAATAATATCTAGATCTCAATATTACTGTGTCCCAATTTTTTCCAAAAACTTGCATGTGAATAAAATGTGTGTTTTGATCTCTCAGTATACTAAATTTCTTCAAAGGGCTATTTTGGCGGTCAGATTTTGTACTCCAAAATATTTATTTTGATGAAAAGCAAAATTTGTTGGCAATTTCTTTTGCATATGAATTTCAGAATAATATAATCTTCTCATACTGATCTTTAAACATAAAGTATGATAACATTTATATTTTTAACAGACATGGACACCAGATGTTTTTCATAAATATTTTTTTAACTTCTAAAAAGATTTACATCATGAAATGTTGCTTTTGTAGGAAGTGTTACATTCGATCATTTTACTCAGTAAATTTATGTCAACATTGTGTTTCCATTTAGTTATTTCTATTTGTATACCCATGAACATTTAAACTTTTTTTCACGAAATCTTTAATTTTTGATCATCAAAATACTCATGATGCATTAAAAGGACACCATACCATGAAGAAAATAATGCATATTTTTCTTCTTTCCTTTTTTTTCCCAGTTTTCATTCAAATTAATTATTGATTGTCCTTACATTTATTTAGATCAAAATTATCCCTAACCAGAGGGAATTCATTAAATGACTCCAAACTCAAGAACGATAGCAAATGCTTGATCCCTGGGCCGGCACCCAATCACAATGACATGGATGATGTTATGAGCCAGTATCTACCTCAGCAAGATGTCAATGATGAAACCATGGAACCAGACAATAATGAAAATCATGATGAAACTGTAGAAAATTTAAATAATGGTAAGATTCTTATTTAAAGACAAATTTTGAAAGCTATGCTTCAGCATGTCTAATACGATTTTTGATTTTAAGTTTTAAAAAGTTATAAAAGTGGTATAATTAAAATTATGATGTTTATTTATTTGTCATTATTTAAACTTGCACAGTTTTGGTTAGTAACAGTTTAAAATATAAATGGTCCCATATAATAATGATGCACCAGCTTGACATTACTTACAACTCTTCTCATTGTAGATAGTACAACACTGGCTGATGGGTTATTTTCTGGTAAAAGATTCCTAATTCTAGGATTTGATTCAGAACCATATACTTCTCTGCTGGAAATGATTAAGGATCATGGAGGTAGATTCTCTGTGTGGGATACTGCTATTTTACTATCTCTCTTCTGTAAAATCAAAATGAAGAGTTAAGACATGTTAAAATATACATTTTTTGAAAGGCTATGCTTTAAAGTTTATAAATCCAGAATACAAATGGTTGTAGTTAGTTTTCGTAATCTGAATATAAACCAATAACCCCCACAATGTTGAAACTACACAAATCATCTTATTATTAATATTAATTATTGTATTATCCTGAATTAAAAAGCAACCTTATAGTCACTATTATGTAGTTATTGTCCAAAGCATGTGCTTTCATCAGGTTAACACGTTATACACTCAGTTTGTAATTTTAACAGAGGCTGGCATAACTGAAATTTCCTAGTAATGTTTTCATTATGTAGATATTTGTCCATACAAGTTACTCCATATGCCTATATGTACCAGCTAGGTTTGATTCGTTTATGCATTTTAAGGTCTAATCATGGATACACGAAGTCGAGCCGTAGCTGATTATGGAATTGTTCCTCTATATGGCTTTGAAGTGAATGTGACTGTCAAAGAAGTTGCCACAAATATTTGGCTGGTTTGTAGCTCTAATGTTATTCGCTAACTAATTTAATTTTTAGGTAGAAATTTGGAGATCACAGCCCTATTATTGAAAAATGAACAGGGCTCTGGCTGAATTTCAAAACAAAAAGTTTGCAGATGTTGAATATGACAGAAGGGTGCATCTTTGTTTTGCTTCAATGTTTTGTCAAAATAAATTATGGTCTTTGGAATCAATAGCTTTGTCTATATTTTTTACAAGCTTGGTAGAATTTGCTTTCACAGAGTTTATCACAAAGGTGAATGAGGATTCTCTGAAGGATTCCTCATTCCTTTTACGCTCTTAGTAAATATGGGATAATTTTACTAGATTTTAAAATTCAACAAGAAACAGGTCATTTGATTTTCTCTTTCCTCCCTTGTGTTTGCATTGTTTCTTACATAAGAAAACAAAATTTGGAAGTGTATTTCTCAAAACCAATGTCAGAAAATGTTTTTCTATTTTGTAGGATTTGTGTATTGAAAATGAATCACTAGTACCCATTTGTAGCAATGAACTGTTTTCACCTATAGAATTCAAACAAGATGCCATCCCTTTGCAAGGATGTGTGTTATCAATTAGTGGTTATAGTGGAACAGAGAGAGAATGTCTTATAAACTTGGCACAGAACATGGGAGCGTTGTAAGTACTTTTATCATTTGAAAGAATAGTACTCTCAACTGGCAGGATGCATCCAATATGTCTGTGAAAAGATGATGAAAGAGCTAAATCGATCCCAGCATTCTATCAATGATCAATCCTGCAATGGTTTGTGTAAGCATGATTCATTTATAACTGTAGAAAATTAGGAGTTCTTTGGGGGTTTTATGACTGTGCCACTTAATGCATTCATATAGCTTATCAATTACGTGTAAAACACAAGAGCTAGAATTTATAAATATTTTAGGTGTCAAGATTATTTTGTGAAACGAGCCAATAAAGGCCTGTTACCAAGCACCCATTTAATTGTAAGTGAACCAGAAGGATCTAAATACGATGCTGCGGTGAAATGGAAACTACCCGCCCTACATAAAAGGTATGTACAGACATCACAATTCTTAAAATCCCATAGGTAAAAGGTTAAGACATGGAGCAATTTTACCCTGGTATTTGCTCTTGGTGAAAGTTATAAATATTTTTCTGTCACAACCAAAATTGCAGCACCTTATGACACTTGTGTCCACAATAAGGCTTCTTCAGATAACTAGCGAGTCCCTTGAACCTCCACCAGATTGCATGTTAGTGATATCATCATCTAATATACCATCATCCTCTCTTTCTCTTATTGCCCTATCCCCCTGCGAAAACTCATTTTTGTTTTAGCTGTGTCAGATATATATTTATATTAGTTCTACTAGTCAGATGAGTTTATTAACTTCTTATGAAAGACCTGCATACTAGAAAAGCATTAAATACAAAAAGCAGTATAAATTTTAATAATGAAAAGTACTTGTAGGTGGTTGTACGAATGTGGTAGAACTGGTCAGCGATGTAAAGAGGAGGATTTTCTGGTTGAAAATGTCTTTAATCCAAACCAAACCAAACTGGAAAGTCAACTTCAGAAAGAATCAACAAAGGCACTAAATCAAGAATTAATACCTCACAAACATACAGTTAAGAATGAGCAAAATTCCAAACAGATGCCTCACACTAGTAAAGAAAACAAGGCAAAAAAACAGGATGTGTTTGGTCAGAAAAGCAGTGACGCTTCTTCACATCAGTTAGAAGTCACAGTAGAACAAGAATCTGCTCAGGGCAATGAGAGAAGTGACAACAGTAACAAAATACAAGAAAAATTGAAAACGGATGAAGATGTATGTTGCAACCCTGGTCAAAATGTTTTACAACAAGAAACAAGTCCTGACAAAAATAAGGAAAACAAAAAATTTCATACCCCAGCTTCTAAAAATGACAGTGTTTTGAAAAAGGGTAAAAAGCTTCCTGCTACATCTGCATTACAAAAACGAATCGGTTCTGCAGAAGATGAATGGGATAGTGTGGGATTTAAAACTCCCATTATTAATAATCGTGTACAGGTATTGTAAGTTTAATGTTACTTCAATTTTACACTTATTATTGCTCACACTTTATCAAAATTCTGGTGTTAAAGTGTTTCTCGTGTTGGTAAGACTAACCAGTAGTAAGCAGTACATCTATATGACATCAGATGTCTGATGCATTACTAGTGGCCTATTGAGTGAGTTTATATTTGACGAAATTGTTTCTTACTGACTCTTGATATTGCTATTTATGAGTTTACAATCATTATTAGCAATGAAAAATGTATATGCCAACATACTAATAGTAATCACTCCTTTATCCATTGTTTTGTATAGTAACTGGTTGATTTTAGTCTGTGTTAATGTTTATTTTACAGGCATTAAAACATTCAGAGATTTCTGCTGACAAGACACCTGTACGATCAAGTCCAAGGTCAAAGGCTGGCATTGATACACCGGGGAAGTTTTTGCAACCAGATGTACACTACATGCCTTCTTTTGATGTTGAGGTAATGTTATAACAGTGACACACAATACTTTGTCTTTTTGTTTATCACATAGCAACAAAGCAGCTGGCATATAATTTCAATTTTGCCATGTAGCTTCATAAATTAATTCTTTTGGTAAATTTTGCACTGTCAAGCTCAAAATTACTTGATTTTATCTGTGTAAGTATGTGTGGTCACAGTCCAAAATAAAATGTAGAATTTATAATGTCACTGCAAAGTTTATGATAATCATTTCAAACTGTAATAACAATTTTGATTACGTATTTTGTGTGAATTAATGAGTGATTTTTTAAGAATTACATTGTCCTTCTGAGAAAGGTTCCCTAGTACTGTGTCAGACGAGTCCTATTCTATGTGCCAGAGTGTTTTAATAACTAAATCTAAAGCCCAAGGAAAATGGAAATATCATCAGAATGAATGTTCACTGGATGGAATATCGATTCAGTGAAGTGATTAACATAAATACCAACTGAATCTTACTTTATCTAATAAGACAACTTCCTGTTGTTTCTCAATATTATCTTGAGACAGAAAATGTTTCTGATGTTGTACTACTGTGTGCAACCACGGACATAAGACCATTGACTTGGCATTGTACTGTTATCTGTGTTAATATTTTCAGGACGTCATGTCTGCTCTTGACACTCCGGGCAGTCAAGGTGCTAGAACAAAGAGAACTCATTCAAGAAAATCCAGTTTGGTAAGAAATATCAATAAAGGCAATTTCCTTATAGGTTAATGATGTGAAAGACTGTTTCCCTTCCATAATTAAAATTAACTCGTCAATAACTCAAGCATTTCTAACCACATTCACTTTCCAATCCATATTTTATACACCATCTATCCCCTTAATTTATTTTTTTTTCGAAATTTTAATTGCTGTTGTTTTTCAATTTTAGTTTATGTTATTTCAAGTAGATACTCTTGCTTTCGTATTACTTTTAAGTAAAAATAAATCTGTAATCATGTGACAGTGTTCATAAGGATTGTAATTGTACTATAAAGTGTTAAGTGCAAGAAGTAAACATTTTTTGTAGCCATTGGGTGACATGTTAAGTATGCATCTGGCCAATGCTGTGAAAAACACAACAGTCGCCAATGGGGAAGAAAGAAGGCCAATATCAACTCAGATCACTCAGCAGGACATCCCTCTGGTATTTAAATGAGTACTGACCATGTACATATAATATACTTTTCACTGTTCATATTAAAGAGGAAATGAGTTTTGCAGACGAAGTTAATGTACAGTCATATAATAATAACAAAGTTCTCTTTACTGCTAAAAGAGGCACAACTTTATTAACATGCACCACTTTCTGTATATTTATAGTCTCAACCTTCAGGACCCCTGAGAGGTGTCATTATAGCTGTTAGTAAAAAGCTTAGTTCTAAACAGAGTGAGTACAATAACATGGCTGCTTCCCTTGGCGCAGATTATAGATGGACATACGATAACAGCTGTACACACTTTATTTTCCAGGTAAGCTTTTGAATTGATTTAATTTAACTTTATGACCTTCATCACTATGTCCTTTCACTGTCAGTCAGTGCTAAATTAAAATATTCTTTTCATTTGTGTTGTCACTCAGTAGCTTTCTGTGTTGCAAAACATAATCTGCTAGTGTCATGTGCATTTGACAAAACTCCTATTCAAGTTCATTTTCTCACCTGGAAAATGGCCTTAGGTAGTATATCCTGATATAATATGCCATCACTCCTTGAAGTGTATTGTGCAGATGGCCTTGGGTAATATATGATAGTATAACCTGCCATCCATCTTTGAAGTTTATTGCACAACAATTTCATGTAATATGTGATGGAATAATCTGCCTTCACTCCTTGAAGTGTATTGTACAGAATAAGTTTATGTAATATATAATGTTATACTCTACCATTGAAGTTATTATACAGAACACATTTTTGTAATATATGATGTTATAATCTGCCATCACTCGTTGAAGTTTATGGTACAGAACAAGTTTATGTTATAGTATAATTATGTAATACATTTGGTTAATGCCCAAAATAGAATAAACAGTTGGGTTAATTATTTAGTTTAATGGGTTTTGTATTATTTGTAAGGATATAGTATTTTCATTCATGACATGAAGAAATGAGTTTAAAGTTGTTCTATGTACTTGTAGATTATGGTTGAGCACATTTTGTGTATCCCCAGTGTTATATTATAGAAAAAAACATGTTGCTTTTCATTTAATAGAAGTAAAAATGACAATTTTAGTTACCAGCAAATTTCACTGATAATTCGTGTTAATTATTTTACTTTCAGAGTACAAGAGCTAATGACACATCAAAGGAATTTAAAGTTGCTAAAGAACAAGGAAAATATATTGTATCTCCCTACTGGTTAGCAACGGTATGTACTTTTGTGCTGTAATTTTAATTTAAATATTATAAAGCAAAGATTATTTACAATCACTTGACCTTTAATGGTATAATACTAGTGGATTGAAAGTCATCCATCAGCTGTCAATGTTATCCAAGGTTCTCTATTCCGGGCTCATTAGTCACCCCAGTAGTGGGATTTTTCTCTATCCATGATTTCTAAAGATGCCAAGGATTTTGTATTTTAGTGTGAAGATCAGGAAGCCAGAGTGGACGAGTCATTATTCCCTCATAATTTAAACCCGAGTATGCAACTGGTAAGTCAACAATTTTGTTTGACTTAAAATGTTGGCAATATAGTGTCACCTCGAGTATCAAAGTAGCAACACAGAAAGAGAAGAAAAACATTATTTTTGTTGAGGACTAACTGGTCTCGGACTGAAGAGTATCAAAAAGCAGTTATTCCAGTAAGGTGAAATGCTGTGAATCAGCACTTTGTGTTTTTCGTAAGTACAATTGGAACTAAGTAGCAAGGCAAAATTTAACACCCTGAGTGTCAGAGCCTGGAAACCTCCGCTAGAATGTTTAAAACTCATATTTTATGATTTCTTACCTCTTAAATTTTATGTCTCATCTTAGCTTCGTTTTATAGACTCAAAAATAACTCAAACCTAATCCCTGCCCGTTAATCAATTTGAAAATACCGCCCAACTAAAGCAGCCAATTACAAAGTAAGGCAGCATTTCCAACAACCAATGAAATCATTAGCTTCTAAGAAGGACTCGTTTTCACTTCCTCATGCACTGCTTTGTAGTAACTGATCACCCCTATATAAAAATTTGGTTCTCACAAGGTCTCATTGGTTGTCACTTGCTTCTAGTTCTGGAAGCGTATCCAGCTGGAGGGTCAAAGGCCTGAGCAAATTGTTTCAGAGTCTATAAACGAAGCTTTAATAAGATATAAAATTTGAATTTAGAGGTAAGAAGCTATAAAATATGAAAGTTTTGCATGATATAAGCCGAGATTTATAGGCTCTGACTTTTAACCTCCAAATTACACTTCTGTATTGCCTGATGATTATAGGTAAGAAACAGTTGTCTCCAACAATAGTGTGTTTCTTGCAATATCATTAGTTCATTTACTATTTAGATAGCTTTCATTTAGTGGCTGTATTTGTTGAGGTAAGTTTGCCTACCAAGATTTCTACTTGTAACATTTACATTGTTTGGGATGTAAAACCTAAGCAAAGTATATATTGTCAATAAACAATGGGTTTTAACTGATTTCAGTCTGTTATGACTTCCAAAAAGGAAACCCCAGCTCGTAGTACTAGGAAGCCTGCAAGGATTATACAAGCAACAAGCCATGTGAAGAAGGAACGATCTGCAAGTGTACGAACAAGGTAACAGGTTATAAACAAACCATGACAGAACTGAATTGACATTAAATGAACTTATAATTGTCTAATTATTGTTTTAATATACAATAATACAATATCATTTAAATAAGGCAAGAACAGTGTACGCTCAATTCTTCTTACAGCATCTCGTCATATTCATGCATAGGATGACAACTTCTGAAGACATTAGTGAGATGTTGTCAAAAGCTTTGAATTTTAATGTAATGTTTGTTAAGTCATTTTTACTTTATAGGCTTTTGTTTTACTATAATGGTGATTAAATTACTCTTCACTATCATATTATTGGCATGTTTAATATTATTCTACACTTTCAACTTATATTTATAATACTTTTTATGCCCATCCACCATAGTGGAATGGGCATATTGTCGTAGTGTAGGCGTTGTTGTCGTTGTCGTATGTAACAC
>JAOXYB010043093.1:0-12693 GCA_028565635.1 Phoronis ovalis | reverse complement strand
GTATAGTAGAATAACTTTAATAAACGAAACTATCTGACTTTTTGTAATATTTCTCGACATATCTCGTACTGTATATTAAATTACTTATCAGGTCCGGTTTGTTCTGAATGTCATATATTTCTACTGTTTAATTGGCGTACAGATGTATTTAGATATTATGTGTATATTACACTTGAATGAGAAATTTCCGTCGTTTCATAATCATGTAACTTCTATATTTCCAATTTTAAAAAGAGCTACTTTCTGCCCAGGTGATAGACTTTAAAATTAAATTGTAACTAAGTTTTATGTCATATTTTGAGACAAATTCTATATTAATCGTGAATAAGATGATCTCCATCGAAATGAAAAAAACGTATTTATCATCGTTACGTATCTAGATATTTGCGTATCTATTAAGAAGTCTATTAGAGGGAGCGTCTATTCGATGAAGACTTTATTTGTCAGTAACTTTTATCATCACATGAGAGATGCTGTATCCGAATCCGTACTTATCAATGCCTGTAATAGTAGTTTCTATTCATTTCTTGCTTTATAAAGCACTCCAGACGAAGACCTAGCTTTTATTCCCAAGAGAGGGTCTCTAGTTAGATATTTTTATTTCATTTATTTTTAGAGAAAAAGAAAAGAATCCACAGGATGTCGCTGATGCTTTGCTGTCGTTGAAACACGCAATAATTCACCCGCAGATGTCACCACTGCAACAGACGACACAGCCGGCTTATTACCAGACACCGTCACATTACGGCAACACTCCATACGTCGATCACGACGCTCATAGTTCCAGTTTATTCAGTGTCAACGTCTCTATGAGCATGAACGTCGGCGTCCCTGTCGGCGTTCCACAAACAACCAATCACATGCAGCCTTACTGGCCGATGAATCAGCATGGATATGAAACGCCATATTACGCCACTCCGCAAGCATCAGATGATGGGAGTTATTATAGTTCTATCGGTAATCCAATTTACAGCAATCGAGATGCTTATTACTTTCCTGCAGAAGCACACAGTAAAAGTGACCATTATGTTTCTGATTTTTCCAAACTTTACAGCAGAAATTCTCCCATAGGAAAAGGGATAAAGTTCTTCAACGGAAGAGGGACGGGAGCTGAAATGGCAGGAAAATTAAACATCTGCCGTATATGTGGTAAAAATTATGCAAGACCAAGTACACTTAAAACTCACATGCGCACACATTCGGGTGAAAAACCTTATCGTTGTACTTCATGCAGCAAATCCTTCTCACAAGCGGCGAATTTAACTGCCCATTTGCGGACACATAGCGGGGAGAAGCCATTCACATGTCCGGTGTGTGACCGGCGTTTTTCTCAGAGTTCTTCAGTAACTACGCACATGCGCACGCATTCCGGAGAACGTCCGTACAGATGTCGAATGTGCAAAAAAGCATTTAGTGACAGTTCCACTTTAACTAAGCACATGAGAATTCATTCTGGTGAAAAGCCATACCAATGTAAATTGTGCTTGTTACGATTTTCCCAATCTGGAAATTTAAATAGACACATGAGAGTGCACACTAATTAAGACAATGAATACATTAGATACTTGGGTTACGGAGTACAATTAAATGTAGCCGAGGTAAATTACAATTGTTTTCATTGGTAAAGATTATACATTCAAAATGCTACATTCCATGACATTCCAACATATATTTTTGACATTGTTCTTGTACCAGATTAAATATTAAAATAAACAAAATGTAATTATGATCTAATAATTATATTTCAAGGTGTTTTACCGTAACCATGCACTGTTTTCTTCGTTAAATAATGTATGGTATATATCTTAAATAACAATAGAACGTCCGCGTTATACACAATACAAAGTCTAAATAAATATAAATTTCTTCTAAAGTTTGTTTTACAGAAATATAATTATATTATTTTTCTTGTATATCATGGTAGGCCTGTCTACAAGCTAAAGAAGGACCAAATATATGAGGATTTAATATAATATTGTAAGTCGATTATTTTGACAATTTTACTTTTATTTCTTCCTTTGCAAGAGTACTATCAACAAATTAATCGGTTTTAGTAATGAAAATATAAATGTAAATAATTGGAAATTTGGACTCCTTGGTATCAAACTATCAGCATTTACATATGATTAAATATAAGTGTACACAGGGAAAAAATATAATTTATCATGAGATATCACTTTAGCCAATTTGAGTGGAAAAGCACCAGTTTAAAAAAATGTACAATTAATGATACTATAAACTTTATTATTCAGACTGAGTCAGTCTAATTAATGGTGTAAGTATGACGAGCCACACATGCTCTAAATAATATAAATAGTTACATCACCCACCACCAGGTGGATCATTATCTACTAGTGATCTGAAAATGAAGTTAAATGATGTTTTTTTTATATATTCTATTTTTTTCATAATTTTACGAAATTATACAATCCCCTTCCTGCTTAATATTGTAACATTTGTCAGGGGCGATGCGGTCCCAGGATTTTAGGTTGCTTGTGGATCGATTCCAAAAAAGTATTAACAAGCAAAAAAAAACACGAATGAACAAAAGAGGTTGAGAGGGTCCAAGGGGGTTCGTGACTTATATTCAAGTAACATTCAAATTGATGTACTCCGGATGAACATTCACTTTTCACTAATTATTTGATACAAAAGTCTTACATACATGAATGTTTAGTAAGCTTTATATGCGATACAATCATGTCTGTGTCGAACAGAATTATGAAAATCCTCATATTTTCACCAAATTCTTCAACTTGTTGTAGTTCGATCCTGAGTTCGGTATCACAAGTGCATGAAGGCTACGATGTACGCGCACGCATTTTGATGATTGCCGCTCCACCTTGTGGCGGATATTTTCCATCTCTCATTATGTGATATGCAACTAATTTACAGTTCTCCTCAGGCTATGTGTAAATGTATTTCGTGAAAATTTTTTTTTAATACATTAGAGCCTATAGATAGAATAACTAAAACCAATTGAATTTACACACGCAGTCGCAGGTCAAAGGGGACATTTACGTTTGATCAGTTGCTTGTGTTCTGGTCGTTACGCCGTAGTAAGTACAAAACGTATAAAAATATCTTGCATAAAACAAATAAAAACCATTTGTTCTATGTGCTATATCCAGTGGCGATCGTGTCTAAATTGTGGGCATAGAACAAATTAAACTGTTTGAAGTTAATAGAAGAAAATTGTTTCACATTTGTTGAAAATTGGTATTTTATTAAGAAAATTAGCTGCGAGAAAAATGACACGGTCAGAAGCCTTTGATGTACAGGTCTCGCTGTGTGAGATTGTAATTAAAAACAGAATTGATGGCTAAAGAAAGAAAACGAATTTCCAGTGTTACACCGGTAAAACGAATAGCAAATTTGAAATTAAATTTAATATACAGAACTGTCTCTGAATAAAAAGTAATAAAAAGCGACACAAGAATGAAACTATTTCCTTGATAATACTGATTTATAAATTCATAACATTATGTTTTCGTTGATTTTTTTTGAACATATTGATATTCGCATAATCACAATAATATGCTTCGTAACACAGTACTTTACTTTGCCATGACAACTTAGAGGTTTCTTTTTCAATTACGTTTTTAAGTTGGTATTTTAAAATTTAATAAACGAAATATTTATCGTTTTATTTACAGAAATGAAACATTTTATACGTGATAAAATTTAATCAATGCATTATTTACTTTGCCTCAGTTAAACCAATTCTAAATAATTAATGAGTTAAATAGCAATACACTATATTATTATGCTAAATTTATTTTTATAATCTTCAAAATGAACTTGACTTGGCATTATTTGTCAATAAACGCTGCTGGTATCAGCTTTTCTCGTTAACCATTTTCCTATACACTTTTCTCATCGGCATGGAGTATTTTCATCAAAAAAACACCACCAAGCGCTCGTTAAATGTAACCCCTGTGTTAATAAACTTTAAATGAAGCATATCATAAGAAGATCATTTACATAGAACGAAAATAAGCAAGTTGATTATCCTCATTAGCCCCTTAATGATGATGATGATGAGTACCATAATAATGATGACGTGATGACGGAGAACAACTTCCTAAACAAGCAGTGATGAACAGGTGCATGCATATTTATGCTCCATATTTACTCGCATTAATTCGGTGCTGAGCCATTAACAAATTGTTTATATCTTTGTTATTAAGTACATTTTTTTTGAAAAAGGGAAATGTGAAGAAGGATTCTATTCAAGATTTAGTGAGAAGCGTGTTTAATTAGGTTGCGATACATGAAAATGAATTTCAATAGGATCGTATCCTTGCCTATTTATAGCGTCACAAGTCGAAAACAAGATAGAAATTGCGATGAAATGTGATATTTGTGGAACACCATGATCTTCAACGAATGGCAAATTATAATTTCATAAAAATCGTTTTCTTTATTTACTGAGTAGGTTTTGTTAGCAGTTTGCCGAAGAAACATGAAATATTTTATGAAATATTGTTTGAACATCGTATGCATGCTGCTTTGGCCCCGGCTTTGGCCTCGTATGTTCCAAGTGGTGAAATTCGAAAGCTATAACAGGAGTAAGCAGGGTTGCCATTTTCCCATGATTCCTACCACATACTTTGGCATTGATACATTTTATGAATGTACTATCTCAATTATCATGATTAAGAGCCAAAATAGAAAAATAGACTTCATCCGTTTCTAATCTTTTGCTAATGGCGCAATGTCTTTGAACAGACAAACTTTTGATGTTTTTCAATTACAAGCAACTGGAACCATCTGCAATAAAATTATGAGATAATTTTACATCAACATAATTCACCTGTTGGGCACCTTGTTTTTATTATATGAAATCAATGTTTATTTATTTATAATAAAGAGACACTTGTGATGAATTCCAATACATTTCATTGTAATAATGAACAGTAAGTGGTTTGATAAGATCATAAAGATTTTTACTACTGTCATCAGGAAATGCTATTTAGTATTGTTTCTTTATAATTAACGTCCTTCAATTGCTATTACAAACAAGTAGTCCAAGTATAGATAGAGGAGAGATAGAGGAGAGATAGAGGGCTAAAGAGGGCATTATACAAATATTTATGCAGATGTCATTCTCAAGGGTATTATAGCTAGCCAAGAATAGCATTGCGGTGGTTTTTCGTATTTGTTAGGTAAAAATTATCCAAATGCATGGTGACTCTCTTTTAGTACCTTGCTGCGTGTGGTGTATAGAGTCTTCTCCATCAGGTGATTCACCCCACATTTTCTGTTTTTATAATGATGGAAACTGCCGATCAATTGACTATAAAGAATTGTTTATCTAACTTTAAAATCAGGTAACAAGGTTGTAAAAAAAAAATATTGAGTTCATGTATTATATTATATTTTACTTCATATCAACAGAAAAAAATCTAAATAATAGTGTTTTTTTTATTTTGAAGATTTGTAAAAATTTCTAAAGAATGTATCCTTGGTTACATGTATAGCATTAGGGGGGAGACTGGAACAGCAATGTATGAGATGGTTTATTCCTGGGGATTTACTGCAGAGACGGTTACATATTCCTTTTTCATGCAGCTGTAGGGTATCGGTGAGCTATACAATTACCAGCATGTCCCCTCAATACAAAAATCGTATTGGGATTCTATAGTGAGGTGTAATAAATCAGTACTTTGCAAGCAAAAGTAACATACAAAATTCACCCTAGCTATTTTCTGAGTTTTATTTTGATGATATATTCTCAGCCGTTTCGAATTAAAATTTCTGATGGTACTGTAGATGGAAAATTAAAATTTTGTGACTTTTATGAAAAATACCTATTAGAAGATCTGCAAAATGAGAGATTACAGATTTAAAGATATCACGCCCGATTCCGATAAAAATTCACATATTTTGTTTGAATCTATCTTTGTTGAAATGCTTTCCTTGTACATTTTAAATCTATTTTCAAGAGTAGTAATGAAAATATCCCAAAAAATTCCTAGAAAATGTTGGGGATATCGGTGCTGTTTTGTGTGGAAACATCAAACGAATTGAGTTCATTATATAAGCAGTAAAATGCGACCATTAATCGATCAGTTGTTTGTAGCAAACGCTTTTTTGTAAGAAATTAAAAATTAATTTAAAATAATTTAACAGCAACTTAGCTAGAATGGTATGCTAAAAGTTTAGGTAATTGTAGTTAAGAACGATTAACTTCTTTACGCAAACAGATAAAAATAGAAAAAATATCTAACTATAAGACTTTGGAATGTACTTCATGACCATGAAATATTATTTGCTTTTCTATAAAAAATCAGGCGCACCCTTGAGGTGTGCTGTGCTCGGTACCATGCATCGGAATGTTTGATGTTCACACACAACAGGTGTAAGCCATTCGCTAGATGTCTGTATACATCTGTCAATAGTGCACTAAAGAAAAAAATCTTATTTCAAAAGTTAACAAACTGCAGTTTTTAAAAATTCTATTTTTCTGGTTAAAGTGTAAAATTTATAACAAATACGTCTTTGAAATTCAATTACCTTTGATCTGTTGAAATGACAAATACACCTAATTTGTTAAGAATATAACAATCGTCTATACAATTTCACTGAGTTATTAAATTTTGATATTATCTTGTTTTTTGATGTTTATATGAAATCAACTTCTGTATTTTACTTCTATTGTTGTATGTAAATAGCGATTACCGATGCGTAGAATTATCTTGATTTAAAATCTAATTATTTCAGTCAAGCACCATGTTTCTATATTTATAAATAATCCGAATACAACAAAAATTCACCGATAGTAATGCTTAAACAGAATTATGTTTTTTTAAGTACCTGCAAGCAAATTTCAAAATGTTTCGTGCATATTGTCCAAACGTAGCACAAAAGAAATATGCTACGGGGAAGAATATTGCCTTTCGGGCATTCATCGGGACGATGACCGAGATAAGAACATAACTTAATAGTGTATTGTTGTTTGTACGTGCAACATCGCAATGCGAACAATACCTATTCCTGTGCTCCGTTTAATTAGCAGCAAAATTTCTTTAACATTAGCCAATCAGACCTGCGATCCCGGACCTATGGTACAACACGCATTTTTATTAATATAATAATAGGTTTTTATCTCCAAATCAGAAGAGCTCTTGTCATTAAATTACACATTTTTCATCTCCTAAAAATGTGTTTGCACGTTTAGAACTTTTCGAATACGTAAGTTAAACAAGGCTTTTCAAAGAGAGAATGCAATTATTTTATGTCTCATTTGGAATGTCTACATCTGCGATTGTCAATCTCCTAACGCGAGGGCCATTATATCATTTAATTGTTTTAAGTGTTTGGTAAAACCTTTGACACCAACTAGATGACTTTTTAGAATGTTACTTGTCGCTTATAATATTAGTTATTTTCAAGAGTAAAAAGCGAAATATAATTTAAGCTTCGCTAAAACAAAAACATTATTACCAAATGCTTTGCAGCACCATTCTTAGATGACTTGCTCATTTTCCAAGGAGCACGAAAACAATACGACTAAAAACATGTAATTCAACTATAAAACAACTTTTTTTGAGTATATCCATAATTCATATACATGTTATTTTTTAAAGTTGTAGAGTTCTTAATGGGAAATTTTCTTTTTAACAGTTTCAATTCTCGTCAACAAGGGGATATTGTGAGAAATTGCTATATACGATGATATTGTTAGCCTAACATGCAATGCATTAAAATATATCAATTTTCTTTAAAACAAAATCAGCTCACTTAATTACCGACAAAATGTCATTTACATTTTTCAAATTTAAATAGGGTTAGATGAGTTATAAATACAATTTAATGCAATTTCCTTAGCATACAGCATTTGTATGTTTCTTATTTTAATATTGCTAATAATCATACTGAAACTAAAACCCAATTACTTAAATTTGTATAAACAGTATTGTAAGTATTCTGACAACAAAGATGAGTTTTGCTATCTCTTATCAGCTTAAACCACATTAATTTCAGACTAATTTCACACGTAATGAGGATGAAATTAATTATCTATGTTTTGAATAGATTTCAATTAGTTGTTTCCCGCCTTGCAGTGCTCTATGGATATCTCGGTATTAATGTCACTGCCTCATGTATTTGGTAATTGGAACTAAGCGGGGCCAATTAGTCTATGGAAGAAAGGCAAGTGGTCCAGGTTAAGGAATCCTGAATGAACGAATTCTTCTTGTAAAATGTACTTTAGCAAAAAGTAGTTCGACAATTTGGCCACTACTGGCTCTTGAGGATAAAGCAGGTAACTGTGCCGAGCATATGGTTAAAAAGTTTCTAAAGGGATATGTTACTTGTCTAAAAAGCACCCTTTGATTTCTCGTTCTCGCACGATTGCCCCCCTTTTCCCACAAGTACCAGGCCCGGCAATTTGCCCCGGTCGCATAGATGCAGTATTAAAATGATGTGTGCCTAATAATGTGTTTGTGTCCAAAGCGAAATTTACTTCATGAAAGTACCATTTACTGCTTTAAACGTTGCCTGTCTAATTCTGGTTATAAACATTTTTGAAAAAAATCAAAAGAATAACAAATTCAGATTTACTGATCTTAAGATCTGTTGACAATCACGAATTCGAGTCATGGACCGAGTTTCAAAATGAGCATGCGCATTAAATGCTATCTTAAAAATCAAAAGGAAGATTTGTTATTTGTTGTTACAATAATACAGCGATAAAGTAACAAGAGTCGATACAAAGCATGCGGTCAATTTGATTTAGTTCTTTATATAGTTGATATCCCGCAAAATCTAAAGTCATTAAGTGATATTTATGGCATGGACACATCAACGGAAAGAAATCATTGCTCTGCCTTTGAACGCGTAACCAGGCAGGCGATCTCTTCTGGTCACGGAACGAACTTTGATTGTATAAAAAAGTCAAGACAAGGACAGTTTTCGATCGAAAGTCCGCAAAGTGGGGGTAAATTACAAGATTTTTCGTCATTTTTATACACCAGCGAGAAATTAGGATTAATGCAATGTGGATCTTCTGGAAGTCCACTAGAGAAATTTGGGAGAAATAATGGTATTTTAAAAACTGATTTCGAAAGTAGTGCCATAGGAAAATGTAACTCTTCAGTACCACATATTGACTATTTAAAGGAAAACAAAGACTCAGTCAACGTGTCTGAAATGGGTGAGCGAACTGTCTCATCGGCGAATAGTCAACAACCGCAGCCATCACCGCCAGTACGCACAACAGCGTTTTCTGTGAATGACATATTAGACCCGGGTAAATTTCGAGGAACTCCAGGATCCCAAGAGACAACTCGGAACTCTAATCATCGCAAGAGACCATGGACGGATTCCGCGGGGAGTTATAGTCCGAGGAGCGACAGTGAGAGTTCACGACTTCATGATGATGATGATGATGATGACACAGACGGAGATGTATCAGTAGAAGAACAAAATGGTAGGTATTCTAGGCATAAAAATCAAACCAACGGATTTAGTCACTTGTTTTTGAAATCCATCTGAGTTAATCTAGAGACTGTTATTTTAGTATTATATCGAACATATTAACAATTCATGAACATACTTTCTGAAATTAAAAAAAACCTGGTTGAAAGTTACATAGTTAAAATCGTGAAGAATATCTCACCCCATTGGAGATCATTTCAGCATGGTTTAAAGACTTCCAAATGCAATGTCGTTACTGTCGGTTTCCCGCATTCAGAACTCGTTGTATAAATGTATATCTATTGCTTAAACATTTCTTCTAACAATATTATGTGCTAATCTCCTTATTATAGACTCGAAATCCTTAAATTTTATTTTCTAATTATCTTTCAAAATATTCTGTCTATACTCATTACTACGTTATCAACATAGTGGTCTATTTACTTAGATGTATTTAGTGTGGGAGTTTAGTACGTGAGATTGAGCGCATATTTTAATAAAAAAAGCAAGTAGGGCAAAATATATAATATATTCAGAATATAATTCTTTAATTGAAATAAGATATAGACTAAGATAAGGCATAAGCGACATGCTCTTTTTTATACGTTACGTTGTATGCCTTTCTGAGTGGCTAGTCCATATTGGAGTAAATAGGTAAAGTTTCGAAAAAACACTACCATTTGTCTTAATATAATTTACTGTTCTCTTGAAAGAGACTAATCTATTATCGTCTTGCTAGCTGTTTCTAATAGTAAGACAGTTGTGAAAATATATCTTTTCTTTTAATTAGGGAGGAGCACTAATGAACCATCTCAATTACGTAAATAAAAACAATACCGCTGATAATCATCGACACACATTTATGAACATGTGCAATACCTGTTTTAGAGATTTTTAGATGGTGGATTTTTCGAAGGACTTGCAATAGGCATAGTTATTTCGGCTATTATATTTTTTACAAAATCATGGCACTTGCAATTTGCATATTAAACAGTATAACCAAAAGTCTGAAAACATTTTTTAATAAATAAAAAATAAATTTTGGATAATTTATAGAGACTAAATCGCCATTGATGTGCATATGAATCGAAGACGCTGCAGTTCTTAACACATTATTTTATAAATTATTTTAATAAATACTGTAGCTTTTAAAAAAATCAGTATTCATCTCAATTTTTAGGTCAAACTTGAAATTTTTAATCTGATTTTAGTTTAAATTAGACAAAGAGTCCATGATAGTTAAACATTCAAAATTTGTATTCCTAGTGTGTGAAATCTTTCCTATTTCTTTTTAAAATGCGTGTGTTCGTATATTCTTCATGTACAAAAGAGATTACGTGTATAATAATTTAAAATGTCAAACCAGGGACATTATAACATAATTATATTATCAAATAAGTAAATTTATCAAAGTGTATCATGTGAAAAAAAAAACGTTGCAAAGTAATGTAAAATACACTTGCATATTACAACACATGTTCCCACTGAAATCAAATTAAGCGCTAAATTTTTAGATTTTAAAACAATAGGTCTTTCAATTTAGACCACCGCTTGTATGTTATAATAATCAAAATATTATTTATTATTATTTTCTACCGTATGGTATAATTATTTCAAACATTTATCTAACACACAGTTCTGACATTTTAATTACTGGAATATTCTCTGCACGCGTTTCACAAATATTTGAAAATTTTAGAACCTGCTCGTTTAAATACATTTTATAAACTTAATAGGCTAAACACTTGTCGCCAATTTTAAATTCTCCGAAGTGCCAAACAATTTGTTTTATAGTAATTTTGATGTTGGGCGTGTGCTTATGTTAAGTTTGACGTCCCTGTGTGTTTAATACGCACCTGTTTAGCGTTTGACCAATCTTGAATACTGTTTACCCGTTTAATTTATTTTCAAATTTAATTAAAACTGATGTTTGTACACTCAATTTGTACTGAGAATTGATTCTGTTATTTCAAACATTTATTTTTTATGCTTATTATTCATTTAGAATAAACAATCCCTTGTTTGTCTAATTTTGTTGTTAAAAACAAGTTAATTATTTTATCAGTATATAACCTCTTGTTACAAGTACTCCTTTAATGCTTGTAGACAGGCTAAACGTTTCTTATTTCTTATGTTGCAGTCATTTTTAGCACCCAATATCCATTGTTTTGTTTTAAATTAAATACGACGATTGTGGCGGGAAGTAAAATAACTTGTGTGTGAATCAAGGGTCCTGGGTAAAGTGCGAAAATGTTAAGAAAATTGACACGATGTATGATAAATTACGATAGCCTGCTTTCACAATATACTGCAGTATAATTTAAGAAAGCAAGTAAAATACTTATTTATATTCTGCTGGATTCGCTTTGTCATACGAATACCGTGTGCGAGACGGGAGAAAATAGTTTGTGCGAAAATTTTGAAATCAGGTGTTGGTTTAAGTTTTGATGGCTGATAGTCCTCTGGGATAAGATTTTTAATCCAAATACCAAGTTAGTCCCTCACCTCCTCGACTACAATTCTATGAAGCTCTTTAAGATTAACATAATTGTTTCTGCTTTTTTCTCATTTAGATTTAGACGAAGAACTGTCAAACAGCTCTCATCAAAATAATGATGAAATTGATGAAAGAAAACACAAACGCGGAAAGTTTGAAGACGATGCAGACGACAAATTTGATGATAAAAGCAAAGCCGGAAAGGCACGTAGAGCAAGGACAGCATTTACATACGAGCAACTGGTGGCTCTGGAAAACAAATTCAAAACAACCAGATATTTATCGGTGTGCGAAAGACTAAACTTAGCATTATCTTTAAATTTAACTGAAACTCAAATTAAAATCTGGTTTCAAAATCGCCGCACGAAATGGAAAAAACAAAATCCTGGATGTGACGTTAACAGTCCTATTCAACATCCAAGCAGTTTAACGGGATATCCACAAAATTTAGCAGCATTTTATGGATCGCCGTTATTACCATATTTACAGGGGTCTAATGGCATGACGTCCTTGGCGGCGTACAGCTTGTTGAGACAGCATCCAAACTATGTCGCTTCTGCTGCAACTCATCCGCAGCTTTTCTACCCGTACTTTGCCGGACATTCACCAACAATGCCACAAATGCCGCAGTCTAATTTATGATATGGGGATATGGATCGTCAAAACCAATAATTTTCTTTTTTTTAACCTATCACAGTTCGATAAAGTTTAACTTATTGAGGGGTCGTGTCGGGTGTAGTCGAGCTTCTGTTGTTTACATGTACATGTACATA
>JAOXYB010043082.1:0-12694 GCA_028565635.1 Phoronis ovalis | reverse complement strand
CTCGGGTTCCTCAAATTTTGGGGTCAATCGGTCAACGGTATCATATTTAATGGGACATTTTTGAACCTCTTGCATCAGTATTTTTTGCCTGTGAGAGTCATGTGAACATATCTGAACTCGGCCTTACGTGACCTACATCTCTATCAAGATCCGTGATTTACCACGGGTGCCGTCTAGTGGTATACTATTTGGCACTTTTTAACAAACATCACTTTTTCATCTTTGTGCTTTGATTGTGTTTGACAAGCAAATTGATATATTTTTCAAATACAGACATTATTTGAAACATTCACAATCATAATAACTTATTCCATTCAACATTACAATTTTACAAGCATCTTTCATATCATATGTCTGGTGAAATTAAAAGTCTATAAACATATGCACTGTATCTTTTAATATTAAAATTATAACTTGTCAAAATTTATGATTGCCAATTATTCAAGGGTAGTTGTTCTAAAGAGTTGAGAAGTATAAATCTTTTAACACCCTCATCAAATTTTCATGCCTATATATACCTGGTCAAATAATTATATGTACCTGGTCAAATAACTATAGGTATGTGCAGGTAATAAGGCATAATTATCACTTATACATGACAATCAGACACTTACATGACAATCAGACACTTACATGACAATTATAGCGGTTTTTGTGATTCAAATTGCAATGAGGTTATGTTTTTTGTAGATTGTATTCATAGGAATGATGATCAGTTCAAGTTTATGGGGAACAATATGTGATAAATATGGCAGGAAAACAGTGAGTAACTGTGTATCAGTATCTTGTGCGATTTAAAGTGGCCTCAGTTCAACTTTCACTTCTAGTAAAATTTGTACAGCTCACATTTTCTGGTTTCAACTTCGGCTCTCGTTCACTAGGGAAACATTGAGAAAAATTATCAATAAATATTCATTTGGGTATGGGTGTGCGGCACAGGCTATAAAACCTATCAACTATTTTCCCTGCCAAAAAACAAGTTTGCTTAACTTTTTTTTGCTAAAGAAACCCCTGATTGCTAATTTTATATGTAAAATTGGAATATTTTAATCAAAAAATCAGATCAACTCAGCTTATTTGTTCAACAATCCGGATCCACTCTGCTAATTCAGCCAAAAAAAACCTGATCTACTGGTGCTGTACTTATGATATGTTTCATTCTAACTTTATCTTTTTCAGGAGTTAATTTTGTGTTCCTGTTTTACCTTTTATTTTGGTTTACTTAGTGCTTTTTCACCAACAATTATCTGGATGTACGTATTACGAGGTTTAACAGGGTTTGGAATTGGTGGAGCACCACAAGCGTAAGTAATTTAATATATAGTATTACCATGAGACCTTAATAAATACTGGATTGAATTTGTTAAAGAATTTAAATTTGTGTGTGAATCAATTAGAGACTTTCAGAAACTAACCACCAGATGTCAGCAGATATTAGCAGGTCTGTAATCCTATGCTGCATGTGTGCAGTCATATATTAGTCACCATGAAATTTGATTATACTACAGCAACAGTATTATTCAGAATTTTATCTTGCGTTCAGGAGTAACTAGTGAAATTATCTAGTGTTTAGCGTTGAAAGTCCCTCATAGCTCTAATGACATGTATACCGATGTCTTACCACCAGGTGGCATTTGGTGAAGAAAAAACTTGCATATACTTCATTTGTAATATATGTTAGTTTCTTTTTATCTGTTTACTCTTCTATTTTAGAGTGACGTACTATGCAGAGTTCTTGCCATCAAAGCAAAGGGCCAAATGTGTGGTTCTTGTTGAGGTAACGAATACTTCTTTAATATAATAATATTTAAATCTGTACATTATCAGTAACTAAATTAAGCCATATGAAATCTCTGAAAAGCGAAATTTGAAAGACGGAGAAGCTCCTCCGAATGATTCATTGAAGAGTTGGTCTTGTCTGATATTTTTTCACACGCTCCTCTTACCAGTCAGTTATTTCATTTGTGTTTTGTAGATTTTCTGGGCCATAGGGACCTGCTTTGAGGTGCTGCTAGCACTGATAATAATGCCTACATTAGGATGGAGATGGCTGCTGGTATTTTCAGCAACTCCTTTATTACTGTTTATAGGCGCATGTCTAGTGAGTACAATATTTGTTTATAATACACAGTTTTGAACAATTAAGAAACGTTATACTTTATTGATACTGTATTTACCAAAACTAGATGTATCATAAACTGGACTCCACAGTACTTCTAGTACTATGTGCATAACATGTCATAACTTCACTGCCATAATGCTTAAATCCACAGAACAATATTCACATAGTCTGCAATGCTAACAGTTAACAGTGCATCTGGCACTGGAAGCATGTGCCTGAGAAACTGTAACCATAGATACTGTGAAGCTTAGATGTGCATACTTTAACCTCAAGTTACTAAGATATGGAGTTTAAATGACATTACAATATATGATTTTACAATAATGGAGGAAATAAAATTCCAGTCTATTTCTCCTTATCTGCTGTCAAAGGAGGTATATTTCTAATTAATACTAATTAAGTTAATAATATATAATTATACTAACCCTGAAATAAATTATTCTTTGTCAAATTAGTAAAAATATAGTTCTGTTTGTAAGTAATCTATCTGTGCAGTTGTGCGCAACATTTATTGTTTTGCACAATCTTGTCAACATCTTAGCACATACATGTACTTTCAGTGGCTCCCAGAAAGCCCCAGATATGATGTAACAAGAGGTCATACAGAGAAAGCTATGGCAACAATAGAAAGAATAGCTAAAGATAATGGGAAACCAGTGCCACTGGGTTCATTAAAGGAAGGAAATGTCCAGGTAATAAAAGTACTGAAAAAAATATCAAATTTATTTTTGACAGTCTCTTCTTAGGCTGCTTATCAGATAATGAAGACAATTTTATGGATTTATAAACTTTAAAGTATAGCCTTTCTAGAAAGTATATACTATGAAATGTCTGCATCTTTTCAGTTTCATTATGAAGGCACATATTGTTAATAAGTTAGAGTGTCGCAATGTGTCTTGACTCCTTTGTAAAAGGGTAATGGAGTACCCATATAGGAATCTTGTAAAATTAAAATAAATGTAATTCTGTGTTTCAAATTTCATGCAAGCTTTTCTTAAATGTTTTGTGTCCCAAATGGGTGTTAGTTTTAGATTCTAGTTAATACAAAATTTCTTTGCTTTCAGAATGTAAAACGTGGAAGTGTTAAAGATTTATTTACACCAGAACTTAGATTTACTACCCTTTTACTATGGGTCATATGGTACAGTTGTTTTGTTTCTTGAAATTCCGGTTCTGTTGATTATAGAGCCAGCTTATAAAGTGTTATAAAGTCATCTGTACTCTTTTCAAGTACATGTACTTGTTGGTAAAGCAATTATTCTATACTCAACTCAGATATAAAAACATGATGAGTAAATGCGTACCATGTAATAAAGCTATTCACACGTCCTGACTTAGTATTTGGGACAGTCTTAGATTCCTAACTTATTTAGTGCTGCAGGCCTAGGTGTTTACCTTGCTATTCTTTCACTAGAATATTAACTCAAAAATCCAGTAAAAATATCCTGTTTGTTTCAATGTTAATAATTGATTTTTACAATACACCTTCTAACATAAACAATAAAAATGATTAATCATCTGATTTTAGGTTTGCTAGTGCTTTCGCTTATTATGGCATCGTACTTATGACAACAGAGTTGTTACAAGCTAGTGGTGATAATGGATGTCCTAGTCAAGCTGATACAGCTGAGCCAGCCTGTAGCCTTGAATGTAAAGAATTATCAACAAGTGACTATGGTTTATTACTATGGACAACTTTAGCTGAGTTTCCAGGTATTGTAATCTAAAGCTGTTAGGCGAGACTAAAAAAATGTTTTGGCGTTTTCACTTTTCTTTTTTTTAAAACTTGTTTGAAAATGTTGAAATTTCTTGATGAACTGCTTTTTATTATTACAGGTCTGCTTATAACAATTTTGATAATAGAGCGTATGGGAAGGAAGAAAACTATGGCTTTGGAGTTTTTTATATTTACTGTATTTGTAGCATTAGTGTCGACATGTGCAACGAAGTGAGTACTTTTAAAGTTGTACTGATGTACAATGATCAATCTCACAACTCTCTGTGGTTCAATCTTAACTGCAGTGAGATGGGTTGATCATTTTTGCCATACCTCATGCATACAACGGTTCATTACCTCTGTAAGATGTATTAAAGGGACAATGTGAATGAAAGAATCTTTTGATTTATCTTTCAAAGCTTGCTATTTTATACATGAACAGCAATGTACCAGTCTTTTTTTCACATTTAATTTCAAAATTTGATTACGATCAGCCCTTGTGCAAAGGTTAATACAAATCCGTACCATCCAGCGCAACTGTAGAGTTTAGTGAAGATTTCCAAGTATGAAATTCGTAAACCTGCTTTTGTATGTGGTGTGTGCTTGTGACTCAACATACTAACTTTATTTTTTGTATTTGTAGAGCTGTTGTTACTACATTTATCTTTGTTGCTCGTGCATTTATTTCTGGTGCTTTTCAAGCGGCATATGTATATACACCAGAGGTAAGAGGAAATAAATAGTAGTTTTATTTTCCTAATAGATTGATATAATCCTGACTTTGCAAATTTTCAACTGGATTATCTGCTATATTTATATCTGGTATGTATTTTCAAGGCAAGCTTACTGTGTGGTAGTATATGTACATGTGTATGCTGACCCTGTACTTCATTTTTTAGTAAGATGAGCAAAGCAAAGTGTTCTATGAGCATGCATGTGACCTCCATTCTGAATTTACATTTTGCAGGTTTATCCTACAGCAACGAGAGCTCTGGGACTTGGCATGTGCAGTGGTGCGGCTAGGGTTGGTGCAATTATTACCCCATTTGTTGCTCAGGTAAGAAACTCTAATCTAACTTCCAATTACAGTTTTGTGTCAGTAACTTCCTTTTCATTAACATTTTTGCACATGTGTCACTGTCCACTCTAAACATCAACCATGTGCTGTTAGTACTCTTGTAGTGGTAGGTCTCAATGTTATAATCTGAAATCAGAAATATTTGATAATACTGTATTTGAATGATCAGTGCTTATTAAGAAGACATGTACCTGTGATATAATTGTTTAATTGTGTCTAATCGTCTCTACATGTAATAATATTAGGTGGCTAGTACCATTTGATACAACTTGTTTACACCTAACCTGTAAATTGAGTTAAAGCTTGGGGTTTAATGTAAAAGTACATTTTGGGAAAGGTATTAACATAATGAAAATGCTGTATTATAGATTTTCGAAATTGTGCTTGGTCATTAAATTACTTGCTTCTGAAGATATGGATGCCAGACCAAATGCAAATTGTGGCATTTTCATTTTCAATTGAAGGGTCATTACATTTAAATGAAACAGATAAATTACAATCTGAGACCTGTCTCTGAAGTAACTTATTGTGGAAGTTTCATGTGTGTATCTGCAGCAGTGTGTTGGACTTATATTATCAAAAAGTGAGTTTTTACCCAAAGCACAACCTAACTGATCACATATACGCATGTATCAGATAGATTAAGTTTACAGTTCCATTAAGTTGTGCCATACAATGCATGTGTATATAATTACACTTTTGTATTATAGGTGCTTCTAGAAAAGTCAATTTATGGTACGATAGGTGTATATGGAACAGTGTGTCTTTTTGCAGCTGTAGCTTCAATGTTTTTACCAATAGAAACTAAAGGGCGTACAATGCAGGTTTGTATTCGATGCTTGTATTTGTCAGAGACAATATTAGATAACTAAAGGGTGCACATTGCAGGTTTGTATTCAATGCTTGTATTTGTCAGAGACAATATTAGATAACTAAAGGGTGCACATTGCAGGTTTGTATTCAATGCTTGTGTACAATGCAGGTGTGTATTCAATGTTTTTTGTGTGTAGTGCAGGTTTGCTTGTATCTGTCGGAAACAATATTAGACATTCAACTTCTGCTATGAAGAGAGGTCATCCTTGGTATAAACACCAAATAAGGCAATGGAAATGCTTTATAGAATTCACTAAGTATTATATGTGGACATGCAAAGAAATAATATTCTTAACAAAGCCTTTTAAAGTACTTTTGTAATCTGAGGGTTATAACTTGTAATAAAGCCCATGAGTCCTGAAAGATCATTTGATAATGAGTGCTTACCTAGTTGTACCCCTGTTAACATAGTACAGATATTAGTGGATTTATATGCAACAGGAAAAAAATGTCAATGTACATTGCTAGATAAGTGCCAAGTAAATTATATAATAATAGATAGGTTTCATTCGTAGTATTTTAAATATAAATTTAAGACAAACTGAAAGATACTTTAGCACAATGAGTGCTTCAGCCCTATTACAAGACCTTCATCATTCATTCTAACTTTCCATTGGGCGTATGATTTACTTAATAGATATAACATCAAATGAACATTCACATCTGACAATAAAGTATTTTGTTTGATGAGGTAAAAAATGAATTTCCTGTTGTTTTTGTAGGACACGGCTCAATAGTGGTGATAAAAAATGCAGTTAAACAAGATTATTATGAAGACTTTGTAAACCAGGTCGTGCAGTAGTAACATTCTTAATGCTTCTAGTACATTTAAGTATGTGCAGTAACAAGCCACATATTATTAAAATGGAAGGCTCTGTTGTGTAGATGATGATCAGATATCGATGAGGATACGCCCAGTTTCTAACGAACATTCTTTGTAGCTTGAGAGAAAGTTGTTCTAGCTAGGTTTCGTTGGATTACACATTCCAAGAATTGTTTTTCAGTAAGTGAAAACTTTTTTCTAAAACCAATGTACTAAATATCACTTACAATTATTTTAAAGTTGCATTCCAAAAAATGTCACAAGGTCTCACAAAGTATTGTCAACATAGCTGGTTTTCTGGTGTTAAATCAAGTCTTATTTTTGTAAATTTATATTGTGAATTTGTTTTAGAATTCAGCATTCTTGTAAAAACTAAGAATCTCAAGAACATTTGATTTAATACATATACAATTCTTCAAACAAATGAATAAAGAATCAGGTTGAAATATCTCAAAGATCTGTTTGAATATATTTATACACTGAGATCTGAAATTATTTATTTTTTATGTCTGTTAGCTATTATATTTTAAAAATGTAACTGTGATTTTAAAAGTTCAGCAGAGTATCTCAGATATTCAGCTGATACAGAGATTTTTTTTTGGTCATTGTTAAACCAGTGCAATGCGGGGCTGCAATGCAGGTATTTACACTATTCTGGTATTACTGCATGGTTGTGAAATTCCATTTACTTTGTAATCTGGCATGCGCCTTTGTTATAAAAGTTCTTTGTACCACAGTAAACAAGTGTATTTTTGATTTATGAGTTTATCGTATCTGTCACCTTCCAGTTTAGTACATAGAATGTTGATTATAAAAAAATTGCAGAATAAAGAAATGTCGGTACAAAATCAGAAAAAGATTTATTATTAACTGAATGATGTGGATCTGAATCAATTGAAAGTGCAGTCGAACAGAGAATTAAGCAAAAAATATTTCTGCATGCGTCTTCCTGCAAGCACATGAGTATCACAATCGGGCAATTTGAAGTATACTAGTATTGTCAAAAGACCTAACTTTTAAACCTTATAAAAAATCTCTTAGGATTATAAAAAATATCCTACTTTAGATCAATCTCCGAGTAACTGAAAGATGCAAGATTATTTTCTAATCTAGAATACATGAAACAATAGCCTCTTAATCCCTATCACAATTACTTGTGTGTATTGATAAGTTACATGGATTATTTTTAAAAGTAATTCTTGGAAAAAATCCACATAAAGTTAGACTGAATTTTAAGCTATGCTAAAGCCAGTAAGACTAGGGTACTCCAAGAGTTTTAGAAGTACTAGAGTAAGATGGCATATATAATCTTCATTTCTTGACAAATATTGATTTTTCTATTATTAAATACAAAAGTACTCGACCTAAAACTTGATGTAATTTATTAAAATTGTTATTGTTCTCGCGAGGTGAGGAATGGGAATGCTAATTACACCGCTAAGAAAATGAAGATATATAATGAAAATTCATATTTTAATATAAATTGTTAACGTTTAATATTATTCTTTTCCTTTAAAGACCGCGATGATATATGCCAATTTTAAAACTAATTATAAGCACCAGTATTTTCTCAGGGGAATGTTAATTTACTAACAGGTAGAAGCTAATATCAACTGCTTATTGTCTATTTTGTATGACTGAAAAAAAGATGTATGCCGCCAAATACATTATTACCATATTTACCGTCTATAAGAGATAATGCTGTGCTGGTCACGATAAATGTTGGTGCCAAACACCGTTACAAGACAAGGCCTGATGTTTATGCGGAACGTACCTTTTACATTTTGTTCTGTATCAAACTGACAAAAAGCTTGCCGCTCCAATCAAGTGTAAAATTGATTTTTCTTTGTAACTAACTGCTGACTTTTTTATAATTTTAAATTAAAGTGAATCGTTGCCACAAAATTTCAAATAAAAAATAAGACAGACAGCAGAATACTATAATGCTAATAATTCTGGATGTTGTACTATGTTATATAAGCTGCCACATAGTCTGAATTGTTTTATAAGAGGTCGAGTGGCGGTTTATTAATCAAAGTAGTATTGTGCTGTTAGGGTGAGAGCATGTCTTACTGAAAATAATTTTTGAAATTGGTCTGTTGCATGCAATACACAAGAAATGAAAAAAATATTCCAACTTGTGAAAAAAATCTTTTCGTTACTCTTGCAGACAAGAATTATACAAACAGTCATGACCATTTTTTTATCATGACTAGACCTCAAAATTCATTTTGTTATTCACAGATATAAGAAATTCCCTCAGAATAAAACTACGAGTGAACTGCAAGCACCTTGTATCTGTACATATTGTAACATTTTCTAATGAATCGACACAGCTATATGGTTTCCGGCAATAGTTGCTATCGGTTGCTATGTATAATATCTGCGATATAAGTTGAATTCACTCTAGAGTCGCTGATAAGGTTACGACAAACAATGTTTTAATTTGGTTAGTTTTAATTATCAATTATACATAAAAATAATATTTCAAAAACACATTATATTATTCTTTAGAGATTAAAATTTAAGAGCTAAAATATATATAAATCAAGTACCAAGTGAATACAGACGTGTCGACAAAATATGTTAGATTACTAAGCAGGTTCGTCTAGAATTACTGCTAAGCAATTGGTAAGGTTTTATTGCGAATCAAGTACGTTAAACAAAACCATACTTTGAAAATGTTGTCAAAATTGTATAAAAGTGTGGTAATTTTTTTTAGAAACGTTGTGTGGAGTAGACTAGATATGGTTGTAAGCAATTATGATATTTGTCAACACTGAATTATTTGTCAATATCAGCTACCCAATGTAACATATATATTTTGTATTTCAGCATTTCATAATGTAGAAAGTATGCTCTTTCCAATGATACATAATACTGGTATATATTTTATACAGCTGCATGTTTAAACTAATTAATTATATAATGTAAACAACAACGTCAAATAGCGAATTAGCACCAATAACGTGACCGGGGTGATATGTAAATAAATATATTATTGTTGGTCAATTGAATAATACTGCTGTTATCAAAATTGTTTATGCATACTGTCATATGAAAAAAAAATTTTTTTTAGCAATGGTCCATAAAGCAAGGAATCACAGAACTGAAATATCTGGGTAACCAGTATTTGTAAAATTTTGTTTTACATGGAAATACATGAAACTTCCCTCTAACCATATGGACACTAGTACTCAGAATGATGCACTTTAATGTTAAAACTTAAAATTGCAAGTTTAATTACGTTGCTCCTTTTAAAACAATTATTCTCCTTTTCAAATTAAACAATCTACACTTTTCATTCAAACGTCCATGACTTGATTAGGAGCAGTGAGTGTTCGACCTTCCGTTATGCAAGTGATACCGAATGTACTTAATCACATTATATATAGAATTTATGATATGTGATAAATACAATGTGAGGAAACCAGGGAGGAAGCTAATTAATTTCATGGCATACATTAATTAGTACACATTGATTTTTTTCTGACGTTAATGATAATATATCTTCTAATTCTTCAGAAAATTACGATACCGTTACCAGTGTTTTTTCCAATATCCTTATAGAAAAATTAATTAATTTAAACTAGTATAGAATCTATATATATGTGTGTCAGAAAATAGTCTTCTGTTCACTTTATATTAACTATAGTCTAAGTGCAATGTTAAATGGATATATACGAATTGATGAAATTGAGTATCCTTAGCAACGGGAATACTGCCGCGCACGCTGAAGGTAAAAAGAGTAAGCAAAAAAAATGGTCTCCAAAAGAAAATGTCTCGCAGTAAGTTAAATAAGCAAAAAAGCAAAATAAAATTTTTAAAAATGGCCGCCAAAAGACAATGCTCGCTGATCGGACTTAACAGACCCCAATGCTCGCTGCTCGCGATAACCTCCTTACAGTCCTCAATGTGTGTGATCGACCCCCTAATCGCTTAGTCCGCTGTTATACCTATTATTGTAAGCTGCACATTTGATTGGTGTCAAGACTTTCGTGACACTTTATATAGAAATAAAGGGATTATCGTTCTTCTGCTTTTCGAGATAATAAACAAAAATTGGCTATGGATAAGCCCAGACGTTAGTTGAGAAGGTACGGAACATTAACGGATGGATTCATAGTTTTCAAACTATACATATTACTGCTATCCTAGTGCTTGTGATGAATAGAGCTTTACTATATATAGGCACACGACTGGACAATCACTTTTCAGTCAGTTATGCAATGACTTTGGAATTGTGTAGTATCGGTGATCTCGCTGGGGACACTCTGGTATAAAGTTGATTCCAACGCTCGATTCCAACGCTCGTGAATGGTTAAAAAGACTCTGTACAAGTGGTCCACGAGCACGGAAATGTACCTTTAAACAAGACCACTCTGTTGTAGCCTTTCCAAGACTAAATCATTGTCGACAAGTAAAAATAACTTTTTTTGCTCAAAACTGCCGATTTTCATACTCTTACTCCTCAGAAAGGTACCTTTTTCATGCACGCGTACCCACCTTATATCTCAGTGTCTCTTTGGTGAGCTGTATGTATGTCGATCCCCTCTACATATTTATAATTGCATATAACAAACGTAATTTGACGTATGCATACAATCTTCTTGTTTTCCATATTTTTTAGTAAATATCATCTGTTTTTAAGAAGTTATGATTACCCTGGAGGAATCAAGATCAGTCTGTTTGTGGCTAATGGTTTCAAATCTAAAACAGGAATATATGCCATACACACCATATCATGGTTTAGAGTTTCCATAGTAACATTTAGTAACAAGTACCTCACACATATAGCTAGGTTTTCTTAAACACAAAATGTTATTTATATTGAGTAAAAATGTGTGTTATGTTAATTAATTGTTATGCTTTGCTTTTTATTATTGTAATGATTGATAGTATAATTATATTTTTAGATACGCATTTGATCTTCTTATTACACACTATATAATTTACCGCGTTGTTACTCTTAATTTCAGTAGAGTAGGTTTATTTTTGTACTATATGTTGTTAAAAGACAGCTAGCTGCAAACTGATATCGTTAGCATTATTTAATAGCATCGGATTTAGTTATAATTAGGTTGCCATATATGATTAGCAATGAAACATCAGCTATATTTATAGTAATGTGCATTTAACTACAAATATGATATTTCATGTGCCAGTTTTTTGTCCAATTATAGTGTAAATGTCAAATAAAATGTGGGTAATCACGCTCGTTAATGACCTCAGAAGCAAACCCTAAAGAAAAGGTTGAGGAGGTTGGAAAAATGGACCTTAAACAAGAATTATGCCGAAATTGGTAAGGTAGCTATCCAAGACTGATTTTTTCGAAACTCGGACCCTATTAAAGCAAGACCGGACGTGCAAAACGGTCTCTAAGCAAAAATTGCTGATTTTCCTACCCTAAACGCGTAACGTGCCATGAACTTCAAATAAACACCCTAGCTAGCTTAGCTTTTCACGCGTTTTTATTAACGAGCATGATTATCCACATTTTATTTGAATGTCCTCCCTGGGGATTTAAATTCATATAAAAATACGTTATTCGTAAATCTGTACATAGTAAGGTTCAAATTTTAAAAGTACGCATTTGCACAATTCCGGAAATACGGTTCAACTCTCGATGAAAAAAATGTCAACTCTCGATTGTAAAATTTACAATATGATCCATTCTTTAAAATTTACAATTTTGTTTTTGGACTTTAAATATTGTTTAATTATCATTTCAATTGGGCTTAACTTGAACAATAGATTAACAAATTACGTTACCGTCCATAATAAGGGGACGTCCATTAATTATGTCAACAATTTTTAGGCAATTTTTTACCCCCCCCCCTTGTCAACAACTGTCAAACTTTCAGTGACCCCCCTAATAAAATTATGTCAACAAAAATTTACCTCCCCCCCCTACAAACTAACAATATTTTATGCGGCTGGCTTTTATGCTAGAAATAGAAGCGACAGCACGTGGACTTTATAACTGGTACTTGATGTTTCCGTTGCAATAAGAAACGGGCATTTGTTGGATTCTCTAAAGCTGGCCTTTAGCGGTGACTTCAATAACGCATGCACCTTTCA
>JAOXYB010043071.1:0-12694 GCA_028565635.1 Phoronis ovalis | reverse complement strand
CGAGTAATATACGATTTAAGTTTCAAATGGATATCACATTGCCTTCTTGAGATATCCTGATAACAGTGAATTTGACGCGCTTTACGTGGACACCAGTCGGCCATTTTGGTTCTGAATGACCCCAAAATCAATAGGCTTCATAGTCACAATGCGAGTAATATATTATTTAAGTTTCAAATGGATTTCACATTGCCTTCTTCAGATATCCCGATAACAGTTAATTTGACGCGGCAATTACAGGGCAAATCCAAAGTACCTCCAGCTTACTGCTTGGGGGTACAATTAGAAACCCAAGAAACTTGCATGTTAAAATAATGACTCGGACTGGTTTTGGTGTAAATTTTGTATGTGGATAGTCATTATATAATGGGCATTACAGTAGGTTTCCGAGTTATGCTCCTTTGTATATACAACATACAGGTTTTGTGACGCGGCAAAATGACGTCAGAAATATCTGTTATTACGAGCCATTGAGGGGGGAAATGGGTAGGGACCACCGCTTGAAGGAAATAATATTGCCTTTTCACGAAACACAAATGATAAACTCCTGCAATCGTGGGTCACGAAAATAATATAATCCTTTCCCACCTCAACAAACAGGTTGTACGCAGACTAATAGTCTATTGGACGCTCAAGATAACATAACGTTCATCACATGGCACGACCAAAATAAAATTCAACGATTCCCACAGCACAAAAATAAAAATATCCCTTTCACACACCTGTAGGAAAATGTTTGCCCCCGCTCTACCTACCTGAATAGTCTGATGACCCCTATCCCTCAAAATTCTAAATACATAAATTAGTGCTTGTGTGTATATATTTGTGTATATGGAATTCAGGATTCTGTGTTTCCCCAGCAATTCCCTGACAGGCTAAGCTGATGACGTCGGAAAAATTTGAGTAGCTGTCACAAACCAGTACTTTGTACATTATCCAGTTGGAGCATAACTCGGAAACCTACAGTAACAGTATATGGTATAGGTCAGAGCAGGGGGATTATCCAAGTGGTAGACAGACCTGTATAACTGATAGCTATGTAACAATTGGCATTATATTCATGGAAGAACCTAAGAACAGAAGACAATCTGCAAAAATATCAAACATTACTTAAAACGCTTTGACGAATGTACATGTATTAAAGGGTAACCAGCACTTCAATCTTTCAATCGATAGAAAAATAGTTGTATTTACAGTTATTGTAAGTATTCATGATATCTTACAAAACATGTAATGGTGTATGTCTTAGAAAAGCTGGAATATGCACTCTGTGTCTGTCTTTTTGGATGGATACTTGTACCAATTTGGATACTGACTTACAAATTATTTGAAAGACGGTACAAATTTCTTCACCAACGAAATAAATCTTGCAAGTAATCTATAAATGTGTAGGCTGGACAAGATTTAACCACTTTCCAATACAAACTAACTACTTCAATGAAACACCTGTCAATCGCATTCGTTCGGACTTTATAAGTTCATCTTGCAGCAGCTGTAAAGTAGCCATTAAAGAATCGCGCTCTTCGCCTAACTTTTTTATTTCGTCATCCTGTTCAGAAACCTGTATATAAAGTTTTACATTTTCCTCACGTAAAACACTAAGTGTGGGATTTTCATCACTATTAACAACATCGGCTTGACTTCCACTTTGGTCATAGCATTGCTGTACTGCTAAATATTCATACTCCCTCTTTAGAGTTGACACCTGCTCTTCTTCTGAACTTGCATCGTTCTGAACTTTTTTTAGCAAAGATATTTCTTCCTGTAACCTACTGCAGTTTTCACTCAAATCGTTAATTTCTTGATGAAGTGTACCATTTTCCTTTTGTAGAAGACTGAATTTACTTTCTAAAGAGCATAGCTTTGGGACCATAGAACTAGAACTATCTGTATCTATACCTGAAAAACAAAAGTATGATGTTTATTAAGCTGTGTCCTTGTATGTTATAATTTAGCAAAATGACACTCAAATTGCATACTAAGGTATTGTCCGAAAGGGAACTTTTCAGCATGGCAATTTTATGTTAGTCATATTCAAATATCTAAGATTTGTTTACAATTTAACCTTTTGGATTGTTATGAAACTGAGGTACACAAAATAGGTTCAATAAACACAAATGTTTTATTTTCTACTTTTGTTGCTGAAAACAATTTCAGCCGGTCGTATAAAAAGGCTTCAAAAGACCTCCCAGACCATAACAGTATATTACAACTATTACAAGGCATACTGCTGCTACAGGTTTATACACTGCTTATAGTGAGTTATACCTGGGGATATATGAAAGGTGCCATCTAGTGTTCTAATAATCTCAGTCTTGTGAATGTGGAGATCAATCGGTACTGGCCCTGGTGATGTCGAATTGACAGGCGGTTGGTCTTCCTAGAAGTATAAAATTATGGCTCTATTATCAATTATCAGTAAAACCAACAATAAAATACAGTATGTTTTTTATTTATTAATGGAAATTTAACATCACTGGATAATCACATGTTATAAGGAAGAACAAGTAGAAAGAATAGACATGTTTCCTGCTGACCATACAGAATATTATGAATTTTACATGCAAGTCCACATGGTGGTAAACATTCATTATACAGATAAATCACGGTGGAATGAACTAATCCAATATAATGTTTCTTTTACTAAAGACAAGGATTAATTTTATTTTCAGGCTGGTGGTTAAGTGGACCACCACAAATGAGGTGGTCCACAAAAAACTCTAATGGTCAACACATTTTTAGTATCCAGGGGAGTGCCTGACGGGTGCAAAGCTAAACTAGGGGAGGGCCTGGGGGAATTTCCCACTGCAATTTTTTTTTAATATTTGGTGCAATTTCCTGCAATCAAGCTTTGAATTCCAGGTGGTCATACAGGCACACAGATGTCAATCTAAGGTGGTCCGCCGCGAAATCTGGTGGTTACGGACCAACGGGCAGGCGTTAAGATCGACCCCTGAAAGATAACTTTTTCTGATATGGATTTAGTTTTTGAACTTAGTTCATGGACTAGTGTCTTCAAGTGATAAACATTCATTCTGGATTGTCAAACTACTTTACTCAGGAGATACATTCAGGCACATCTTGCTATCATACTGAATGCTGCACATATTGGACTTTCTTGAAAAAACATGCATTTTATTGGCCAGGTAAATGACTACCATACCTCAAGTAGTAATGTGAGATCAGACACTTTAACATGCATTGGTATAGCTTCAGGTATTGTCTCATCTTCAAATAGTGCTGCTAAATTCATCAGTGATGACATCATAAAATGTAACGAGGTATTTTCGACAGCCACATCAAGAAAGCCTCTTTCGCCACCACCTTCTGCTAGGCGTTCAGCAGCTGGTCCAAGTTTAAAACTAACACTAATAGGTGGTTTGCTGTGATCTGACATAGTCATATCCATGGAAGAACTGGTGGCTATAAAATATTGAATAAAATATCAATCCCTTAATACTGTGCTTAGTGGTACCTCTTGTTAGGTATATTGCTCTGTATATAATCTGCAATGAAACTTAGAAATTGAAATTCCATGTTTTTCCTTCAATACCTACATGTACTCAAAAGCAAACGAAGCAATGCTGAACTTTGAATTGATGTCATCACAGATTAATGTGCTAAATTAAACTAAGGTCATGGTTCCAGAAACTAGAATGAGAATAATACTAAAATAGGTAAAAGGTTTGATATAGGTCATGGTAACAATTAAGTATCTTGTTAAAGTAAGTAAAGTGGCGATGTAAAAATCTTAATGCTTACTATAATGAGGCCTGCCAATGAGTTCATCCAAGAAAACATTGCCCTTGCTAGAAGGTAGCAAACTCTTGGCTTGAAGTTTCAATGATATGTCAGCTCCAGAAATTTGTAAAATTGTTTCAATACCTTTTATTCCAAAGGATGCAAGACTTACCTGCAATGGAAATATTATGCAGTAATATTAAACAAATTAGCCTGCAAGTGGCATAGTTTAAAATCATAATAACATGGAGTTGTTAAAAAAAAATCACCAACTGGTAACCCCTGTATGGTAATAATATAACATTCTGTCACAATTAGAAATGACTTTGATCACGTTCTCGATGTTTCGTCTATCAGAAAGAATTTCATCACCATGCTTGACATTAATTTTAGTGACAGCTTTAAATGCATTGCCTAATAGTAAATTCTTGTATGGTCTGTACAAACCTTCTGCCGTGGCTTATCTGCAGCACTGCTTAGTGATGTTATGCTTGTCGAATCTCCATCTTGTCCACTAGGTGAACTATTCATTGTTGATAAACTACTTTCACTTGTTGTTTCTAGTCCAACGAGAACATAATCATCATCATCTTCTGATAAACTACTCTTCAGTGAAACAGTATCAGAACTATCATCATCATCCTCATAAAAGCCAGATGAAGTTCGACCCAAAGCATTGCCAATCTTAGACTTCGCATTTGTTAGAGACTTTTTCAGATCAGAGAAACTTCGGGTTTTTTCTGAGCCTGAGATGACGATTGCTTTGGGATTACTATTTAATGGAGCTATTCTTGATGGCGAATTAGTACTTGAATTGTGTGATAATTCCAAGACTTGACCATCTTTAGATACTGAAATTTGAGAGGTGTCCCCTGGGCCATTACATGAATTGTACTGTGCCCATTCTGCAGGCTGATTATTTGGAGTATCAACGTAAAAGTCCCTATTCCTTATCCCTGTCCCATCAACAGCGGAGGAATTACTAGTAAGATTTACATATGTTTCTTTGGACATTGGCCTATGACTCTCAACTATTAACTGTGTGGATGAATGTTGGGATGAAACAACAGTATCTGGCCTGTTACTTAAAGCTGATGAATTGTCAGTCTCATCTAGTTTCTTTGTTAAAGCAGAAGACCCCTGAGATGTTAAAGTTTCGTCTAGTTCAATTTCTGAGTCATGTGCCTGATGAGAATTTGAATTGAGATTAACAGGAGACTGTACTGGTGACAGTTCACTTGTGCTTTCTTCTGCAAAAAAATATGCACAACTATTAAAATGGGATAGAGATGAAACCCAAAGACTATACACAAGACAGAGATGGCTGAAGATATTCTCTAGGACGGAATGTTATAACTAGACTTGAATTCTATTTATGACTTCACTGTTGATTCTACAGAAAGCACCAAGTGTCAGAGCCTATACATCCTTGCTGATATCGTTTAAAACTTTCCTGTTTTATAGTTTCTTTCCTCTCAGTTTAAATTTCACATCTTATCATAGCTTCATTTATAGACTCTGACACAACTGGACCAGGCCTTATAAGCCATGCTAACTTGGCATATAGAGATACTCCCCTATTTCCTATTTTATGCAGTTAATTGCAACTGTTGACTAAACAGTTCTTGGTTTTCAGCTACCTGTTCACACTGTATAAACACAAATCATGGTCTAAAATCATGACACCCTCTTTATAACTACGCAACAAATTACTCACCAGACAAATCCTGAGGTATGTCAGACACCTCTTCTGGGGATGCCAATTCTTTTGTTTCCTTTTCTGACTGTTCCTTAACACATTCTGGTATGGGCGGACAAATCAAGGATACTTCAACTTCATTCAGCGATATTGCAGTACAAACTTTAAACATGCCATTTGTTGCCTTCATGATTTGTGCTGAATCTTGATCTAACTGAGCTTGCATTTTCTGCATTGATTCAATAAGTCTAAGTAAGAACAGGTACTGATCATGATTTAGCTGGCATTGTACTTTAGTTTCCAGGTTAACCAGTAAATGAATGTCACCGAGTCTTTCTAGAGATTCTGCTGTTTTATTGCAAGTTTCTTGATTATCACCAGATGGATTAGAGTGTTGCTCTAAAGTAGCACTTCTCTCAGAATCAACTGAACTTGTCACATCATCACATACATCTGAATTATAAAAATCTTTTAGCAGTTTCTTGTGACGAATTCTTTCTGGACTATCTATTACACTTAACTGGGGACTGGATTTTAGTATTTCATTCTGCTTTGAAAGCTCCTCAATTTGATGAGCGCCAACAGATGGTCTACCTAACCAAATGACCAATGGGAAGGACTCTACAAATGGGACAGGCCGATGCCCTGCACTTAGTACACCGACAAAATCCAACCACACTTGCTCTAAGCATACTGACCAAATGTCAAAATGGCCATTCTGTTTTAAAGCATTCGTATCAATTTTCTGCTCTTGATGTCTGATACCAGATACATTGTAATATTTCGAAATGCTAGCATTCTCATCTCCTATAACATGTCTCTGAAAACATTTTGGGATAACAACAAGATTTTTTTCATTCGAACTATCACTTGTTGTTAACAGTGATTTTTTCTCAAGAGCTGCAAGTGTATTTTGAAGGTGTTCCAAACTGGATTTGCTTTCAGTGCGACAGTTCGTCATGGTGAGACAGGAAGCTTGTATCTGTAAGGTGTTAGGTCTATCTGGTTGATCTTCAACCTCTGTTTCACAAGGCAGAAGCAATCTTGGCATCAACGCATCAATCTTGATGTCAATATGTTCAGGAGGACCTTCTGAGGTTGGAATTTCCTGCCAAGCATAGAAGAAAACAAGTCAAGAGCAACACTATTATATACTAGTACTTATATTTCCTGATATACAATTGTCGGATCTGTTAAGATCCTTGGCAATGTATGGTTACATTTTACATTTCCATCTCTGTAAAAGTTTATATTCTTATGGAAAGTCATATTACAGCATTATTTCTGGTTCATGATGTTCATGCTATGCCTCGTGATAACTCTAAAATTTGAGGCTAGGCTGAGTAGTCAGGGACTTCTGGTAGCAATTTACAGTTAAATTGAATTCCAGTGTTGGAACCTTCAGAATTAGGTAAGCCCTATTGTCTAAGTTCGTATATCATCTTCTGTATGCCTTCTGTCTATCAAATTCAACTTTGACTATTCCTGCCAATAATCATTTGGAACTCTCATGCTGGAATACACACAAAAAACACCAACAGCTAACTATCTCTATGAAATTTTACTCCACCAGTATGGCCAACGTGAAAAAAAGATATGGAAGGGTTTATGACTGCTTGGCCTTGCCTCACAAGTCAGAGCTATCATGAGATGTAGCAATATTAATAACGAGGTAAGTGTCTAATTTAAAAGAATTTGCTAATAGTTGGATGAGTCACAAGTGTCAACTCTGCATTTTGAGCATTCAATCTCTATAAAAGTTAAGTTAACTTAGCTTATGTCAGTTAAAGGATAATTAAGTCTCAATATATAGGAATACAGTATTTTAAACCTTGAACTAATAATTATCTGGATTATACGAAATCTAACATTTGGATATCTTTTTAAGGTAAGTTTTCTGCTTAGATCCTCTTAAATTAGGAACTGCTTATATGTTGTTAACTAAAGATCTGGATTCACCGCTACTCAAGAAATTATGGGATGCTTTTTTGGAGAATCCTCTAGCTATTATGTAAAGGTTTATATGGAGAGAATTTAAGAATGGGAAATGTTTTGCCATTTGTGTTTTATTGAATTTATAACAAAGACTGTACAAAATGTCTTTGAAATTAGGTAAGAATGAATCCCGGGAGGATGAGATTTTAGTATTAGAGAATTTAATGAAAGTGACTGTATATCCTGGGGGGTACTCAATGTATTTTTTGGTGGGGTGTGCAGCCCAGTTGAAAATTTTGGATTTGGATTGTATACTTCTTACTGTATTTTTTTGGATTGCTACCGTAGTAGAAATTCAAAAATTTGGATTGCTACCCGCTGCTTACAGAAAATAATTTGGATTAATTTTAGGTTTGTATCCTACCACAAGCCTGTATTCAAAAAACCTTGAGTACCCCCCGGGCTGTATGTGTGTCATTGAGTGTTCTCCACAATCAAGCTCCACAATCAAAATCGTCCTGGCCTTGTTATCTCATGTGGTGACAGAATGTTCTAGTTTTAATATTAACCTGAACTGGTATACTTACAATATTCTGAGCCAGATTTAAGCTAAATGAATTCAGCCACAGCACTGTCAGATAGTCTAGCACCAGGCGAATGGGGTTTATCATCACATATAAATTACTGTGAGGTACTGTAAATATGAAGAAACCTCACAATTACACTATATTGCAAAAAAACATTGTCAAACTTTGTTACAGAATTGTGTGATTTGATCTCTTATAAACATGTTAAGCCTTTTTAACAATGGGACAAACTAGAATGATGACTTTTAAGATTTACAGCAAATAAAAGGCCGGATCTTGAAAAAATCATGCGATCAAAACATTTATGTTAAAGTACTGAAAGTATTCTTATAATATACGCAAGTAGCATTTCACAATTGGCTGGATTTACATACTGCAAGTCAAGTTAATATACTAGTACAAGTAGATGACACATTTGGCTGCAATACTACACATGTCTGTAAAATTCATTGCAATATCAGCTATTTATTGATTGAACTTGTAAGTTGTCTACCTGGGTAGTGGATTCCTTCTGGAAAGTAGTATTCTGTGTACTCTGCATGTACAACAGACATTTCTGGAGGAAGATACAATTGTTTCTTATCAGATGTAACAAACTTCTTTGGCACATTCCGCTTATTATCAGAAGTTGAGATGCGAAAGACGGTAAAATCTTCCAGTCGTAAAATAAAGCACCTTTCAACAAGCTTAGTTTGCTTTCTTGGTATATTGTGACTAGTTATTCTTTGAGCATTTGGTTGTCCCTTGGCACCTTGCTGATGGCTATTTGATTGACCTTTGACATCAGGTTGACCTCTGACCTCAGTCTGTCCTTTTATATTGCCATCAGCATTATGCTGTGGAGAGACTTCTGGGGAAGCATATTTTGTTTTTTTAACTTTATGACGAAAGTCTTTCATCAGTTTTTCAGCCCAGTCATTTCGTGCAGACATATTTTCATTATAATATACCCAATGCTTTCTGCTTCCTCCTGCAACCAAAATAGTAGTACCCACGTTATTTTAGAAACAAATCGAGTTGCCACAAAACAAAAACAAATATCAATAGTATAGAAATGTTCTTCGTTACACAAGTCATTTGTATGACATTTTCCTGAAATAGATGCTGTTATTCCAAGTGCATTGGCAACAAAGCAAAACCTGGACTTGTACGCACTTTTTTTTACCTTAATTGCTGAACTTACCTGCGGGGTGATATGGATAATGATCTAGGGAAAGCTTGTGAAGAGTTATCTGCATAGCGCCTCCTCCCACAAGCTTACTATGCTTGCTACCATTACCTAATTGACAATGTCAAATAAAGAACAATATGAGAATCATGAAAAAAAAAGGCCGAAACAGAATGGCTGTATAGTAATTGTTTATAGTTTTATTTTGCATGGAGTAGTGCTAAAAGCTTAGCTGGTACTACATAGTTTACTAGACAAATAGTTTAACCAGGAGAGTGAAAGTATCACAGGTAAAACTAAAGAAATTATCAGCACAATTTGAAATTCAAAAATTTTCTATTGGAATTCATGTGGTCACATTTCAGCCCATTTTGTATTTAACTTACTTCTTGGCCCAATTTCATCACAGACATGTAAATCAATTCTTCCAGTGTATAGATGATACGATGTTTCCACCACGTCAAATCTAGTGAACAGCTGCGCTACTTTTGTTTGGGTTCCGCCACCAGGGCTTTGATTGGTAGTACTTGAGTCACTGTGAGGTTGAATATGACCTTGTTTCTAAATGCACGAATGAAGCAAAAATTGTATGTCATCAGTGCTTTTCACACTGCAAGCATTCTTACACAGCAGAATATGCAAATATTACAAAATAAATCAAAATATTGCAAATTAATTAGTCTCTACACTGACTATATATTTTATAAACTTACAAAGTCAAAAATTGGTTTGTATAAATGTCCATTTAGCTCACTTACCTCTAATTGTGAACTTAAGAACTTAGAATTAAAAAGGATCGCACTGAACACTTCCTTAATAAAAGCTTTTTTAAATAAGTTTTCTTTAGATAGATCTGACTAACCTGTAACTTGGATGCAGCTTGTGCTTTGCTTTGTTCAGAAGATTTTTCAATGATACCCCTCAGAGATTTCACAAATGTAATGGCGGCTTTCATCTGGGAGTCAGTTAACACCCACAGTAAATCATCAAGAATAAAGGCCAACTTGGAAGCAACAATACTGCAATCTGCAAAATGAATGAAATATTTTGGGTATCAGGTGTCTACACGTACATAAACTAAAGTCAACAATTTTTTTTATAAAGTTTCAGTTAAGTCAAAGTTTCACAGAACTGTGACATTCCTAAATCAGGAACTTGTTTATGGCGGCTGGTGCATACAAAATGAAGTAGACATGGATAATACATTCAGGCACAGGATAATACATTCATAATTAGTAAGAAATTAGGGAATGATAAAGAATCATACATTCAACATTACATGCTAACTAACCACTAATCTTCTTTTTAATAGTAATTCTTAGTCTTGATGTATTAGAAATCAGCCTGAGTGGTGTAGTGGATATTGCTGGATCATCAGTAATGATTGCGTTGGCTTCAACTCTCAGAGTCTGCCACTCAATTTCTTTAAACGTCAGCACCATCCCACGATCAGGGTCCCGTATTCTTGTCGATCTTAAATCGTTAACCACTTTCCACAGCGGATTTGTGCTTTGGACTTTCAGTCTTGACATCTGGAAGACACCCACTTATTGTTTACTTGGTGATCATCTAGCGCCAACAATTTGATTCATCAAAAATACATTTGCAATCACAGACAGTGTACACCTAGTATTGTAAAAATATGTTTCAGCACTGTTGTTTTGCCCTAAAGTTTGTTGCTTCTCTCTGCATGCCATATAAACAAATAAGATTTCTAATAGGCAGAAAACAGACAGAGGTTGCTGGTACTGATGAAGGTTACATCATCACATCAAAACTTTGCTTGTACCTTCAAGGTTTTTTATTCTGTAGTCGATTGAATTTAACTGCATTTACTTGATATAATCATAATTGACATATGTATCACATACTTGAATGGAGGCTCGAAATGCAGTTGACTTGAAATGTACAGTTACAGAATTAACGCTGAGATACATCCCATCAACAACTCTATCAGTAAATCCATATTTTCCTCCAGAGCTAAAAGAAGTAAAAGCAAATTTGAGGTTTTTTTTATATATTCTGAAGCACAGAGAATATATAATATTAATTTACTTTTCTACAGGAATTAGTAATACTAAGAAAAAAAAACATTATCTACTTGGTACACTTTGTAGTATAATTATTTTTGTCCCAAGGCCAGACGTTAAATAAACATGATACCCCTCCACTATACACTGGAAAGAAAAATTTCTAACTCAAGATGGAACACAAGCTATCCAATTTAAAATTATATGGATGCAAGATTAATTAACTGTTTCCTAAGGTTGATTAAAATTTAAATGAACAGGAAGGGACTGAATATTGGAGGAGACATACCTATAACTAGGCATTCCAGCTGCCCCAGAAGTTGGTTTACGAGGTTCATCACATGTCTCCATCTCCACCACTACTTCATCTAAATACTGTAAATATAACATTCCATAATTATGAAATAGTAATTATTTGTACATTTGATATATTTTTTATCCATAAAAAGTTAACTGTAAAGGCCAGAAGAAAGTACTGTGTACTGTATCCATGTGGGAACATTTGTACAATCAAACCAACAAAAGTAGAATAAGAAATAGGTGTTAAAGCCTCAGTCATAGTAGAAATGTATATGAAATGTACTTAAAAAACTTACTCGAATTTCTCATTAAATGTAGCCAGTACGTTTAATAAACAAATTTCCCTGAAATCGTTATATTAACAAAAAAAAGTGATGCTAGGTTTTTTTAACTGCGCACGTTCTTAAGAGGTTGTGCGAATGTGCATGACGTTTTGTACACTTGCCGAAGATGACATCATCAAAATCTGTGTACGCAATTGTACGGCGTACAGATTTCTGAAAGAAGTGTCCTGTTTGGTCGGGGCTGTATGATACTTGTACGAATCGTACCAAAGGGTGGATTCTATTATTTAAAAGAAATGCAAATTTTAGCACTATTTTCAACTATGATTGAGGCTGGTCAATGAGTCACTTTGAAAATTCAGGATTCAGTAAGCAGGTATTTTTACTGACCTAATGACAATGAAGAAAAAAAATAATATTTCCATTTTTCAAAATAATTTACAACATAGTTAATAATAAGTACATGAAATTTTGAAAAGGAAAAAGAAACCCACCAGACATATGGGTTGACTTTTCAGCTTTGTCCACTGCACCTAAAACAAAAGCATATACCAAAATAAGTCTGAAATGCCTGTTGATTAGAGAAAAGTTTAATAGTCACCACAAATATATAACTCATTTCTTACATATAAGAGATTTGATCGTCAAGGGTCTTACAGTGAAAATACAAATATGACACAAAGACAGGCAAGAAATATAATATGTTTGTCTGCAGAAACTTTAAACTGACTGACTAGACTTCTATACAGTAAATTGTGTTCAAGACATGTGTATTATTACAAATGATATTTGAATTTGTTCAAACAACAGTTGCATTTATTTGGCTCATTGACTTTATAGTTTACTATTATGCACTCTGTATATGTGCTTATATTAACCCTTTCATTGCGTCTACCCGGTAGTACCGGGTATAATAAAATGTCGCTAAAATGCGCGTACCCGGTATCACC
>JAOXYB010043060.1:0-12696 GCA_028565635.1 Phoronis ovalis | reverse complement strand
TAAAAACATGGTAGCCAGTCGGCCATGTTGGAAATAAACGGGGTTAAACTTATAATGGAATAGTATTACTTGGGGTGGGGCACCTGGAATACTGCACTGTGATGGTGACCAGTTAACCGAGTTCGATGATATCACGTCAAATCCTTTTAATAAAATGGATACTTTTTGTGGCTCCGCTAGTACTAATGTTGCTGTTCCATATGACATTGACTATACAGCTGATCCGGACATATGTTAGGTTTGCCAGTAATAGCGTACACGAGAATAATCGTAATCTAAACTACGACATCAAAGGATTTTCTGCTAATTACCGCTTTGTTACTGTTAATCCCTGATCGTCAGCTTGCTTCATCGAGTTCACCTTACAAGTAACACATGACAAACATCACTGCAAAGAACTATTATGATGTACCGCAGAACAATCCCTAACGCCCAACAATTTCACCACCTTGCATTTAATTTCCTGATTCCTTTACAATACACAATATTTTATAATCACCGATGTTCCCTAGTACGGACGAATAGTCTTTTTTAAAGTAACATAGGTCATAAACAAGTTACCTTTATATCCCTGTTTAGGCGGCTACTCGTTGCAATATAAGAATTTATTAACTTAAACAGCCTGGATAAAGTCATCCGTTACTGATCCGTTCACTCACGATTAACCGCTGATTTTAGCCATCATCAGTTGTAGTTACATGCCTCTAATATAACATACATGAATAAGTGCGCCATTAACTACTACTCTCAGTAAAAATGGACTGTAACTTGGCATAAACCAAAACATGTTTGGTGATATTTTGCAGTTTTTAATGTGTAGATACATATTTAAAATCGCATGATATATTTTATCACAGCGCTGCTCATTTGGTTGCCATGGTTACCTATAGAGAGGATAGTCAGAATATTTGTAAAATATCATTTTGTAGTTTTTGTCGTTTTTCAATCCATCACTAAAATGAGACTAACTGCTGCTAGTTTACACATAGACTAATGGAAAACACCATGGATATATGTCACATTCCAAAACCGGTCTGTATTTACTATGTCGCATTTTCAATCGTGTCTGGACATACCTGTGCAAAAGTATCATTAAAACATTTGTCCAATCAGAGACACTTTTACGTATCAGATTAATCCATTTCACTAGCGTCTGCTTAAGGCTTTCGTCCCACCGTTGTTGTTTTTGTTCTTAGTAGCAATCTGATTGAACAGTACACCTAACTGCAGTTTGAAAATAAATAAAGGGATTATTGATCTTTGATTTTCGACATGATAAATTATATCTAACATGTATATCAGACTTGTAGACTGTGCAAAGACTTGTTAGCAAATTATAAAGAAATGCATATTTTTTTCTCAAAGGTGTTGTAATCATGACATGCTGCAGTGGCTGCGATTAACCAGCTGAAGGACAGACAGGAAGCTGACCTAACCTCAGCTTCACTTTTAAAAAATTTGCGGGAAATTTTCTCTTCCGTGTCATGATTTCATCAATACAATGCTTGCTCTTATTACGTGGAATTAGGGATTATCATTAGCTCGTGACATGCACGAGTTTGGTACTTTTGAGCTATCGTCATATTTAATTACTTGACATGCTGAGAAAATAGGTAAGGAAATCATGGCAGATGAGATTAAGTTTGCAGAACAATACTTGCTTTGCCTATCGGCTATCTTGTGAAAGTGTAGCATAGGGGATTCGCATAGGGGCTATCACAGTCGTGTAGATTAGTGGTTATTTGAGAGGTACGTTGCATAACTACATACGCAGTATATCTATGCGTGTAAAACAGTAAAGTACGCTACTACAGAGATCCGTATTGACAATTGCAATTTTACGATGTCATCAGTGAACATTTTATTAAATTCCCTATTTCATTCCATGCATTATATTTTGCTTTGGTTCCAAAAAAAAATTATCAGCTGCAGCCTTTCCCATGCAGTAGAAACCCACCGCGCAACTCCTCTGATCTTACATCCGCGATAAATATATAGCACAGTTCGACAGTTAATAACGCTGGATAAACGCAGACACATACTAAAACTCCGCGCCAGTTCTATAGTACTCGAGTGACGTCGCCCTGAAAATCCCGTCAGTGCAAAAGTTCTATATGTACATATGTGTCACGTAGGACGAATCTACCATTAAAAGAGGTATTGCAAATGGATTTACATATAACTGCATATAGATTCAAAAGTATATTTAAAGATGTTATTAGTGTTTACAGAAATAAATCAATTGTTGTGAATCTAAAGCATTATTTATGTTACTTTCTCAGCTATAAAATCACCATTCCATATATGCACACGTAAATTAACTTCCCTCAAAATAGTGCAAATTCCAAAATCAACAAGTACATTGATGCAACTATCTCTGTTTCGATATTAAAAACACTATAACGTCAGCATGACCTACATTTAATTTATTCTACTAATTAAAAAAATAAAATATTATTTACATTTGTTGAGAAGATTAGAAGATATTTGTGAATCCTTTGTACACTGTCAGGTTAGGTCTTTAATGCTTGAGACAAGTCCGAATTTTGTTGCTAATTCAAGCAGTAAAACAATTGTAGATTGCCAATGAAATGTTTATCTTTTTTAATTGAGTACATGCAGTTATATGCTCTGCATAAATTTTGTTAGCCAATTCTAATATGGTCAGTTTATTATATAAAAAATGTCTTCTAATTTTTAATGCAACAACTACATCTTTAGAAACAAACTTATCCTTCATTTTACCTAACTGTACTAAAGAATTGAGTTTCTGTTCAATCAATTGGCTTATATCTTGTGCTATAGTATTATGCTCAATGTTAATGTCACTACCTATGTTTAGTTGCTGCCTAATACTAAGTATAGCAGACTTTTAAATTATCTCTCTCACTTTTAAGACTATCTACTTTAGTTTGAGCCTGGTCATTCCTAGATCTAGTTTTTTTTACATTTTCTCTTATTTGCAATCCCTGATATGCTGATTAGTCAGTATTTGATATTTTGTTAAAAAATACAACTGGTAACAGAGTTACTTTATTACCACCTTACATAAGTCAACAGACTATACAGGTTTACAATATTTTGGCTGAAAAACATAAACACACAAGCATTGCCTTCATAGCAGGCTTAATAAATTCAGCTATTATAACTTGAAAGAAAACACAAAATGATAAAAATACCCATATAACCTAAGGAACATATTTCTAAAATATAAATGATTACATAATCACCTTACTTAAAAGAAATTAAATAATTATTTCAGGCATAACACCTAAGGTGCTTAACAGATTTCTAAAATATAAAGGGTTACATAATTCATGTACTTAAAAGTAAACACATTATTATAGTTCCCATATTACCAAAGGAACTTTTAAAACAGATTTTACGATATGCCTCAAATAGCATAAAAATAAAATTACCAAAAGCAACTTTATTCTGATATATAATAGTGCACTAGTAAACTATGTATTTCAAGATTTATAGCCAGACTGTTTGAGCAAGTCTAATGGAATTACTATACATATTTATTATCTATAGTAAGTTAAACATTTATTTATTCACTACCAATTAAACAAACACCATTGCAACCTGAAGGGAACAAAACAATCTAGCTCTCTTAATTTCTTGAAACAAGTTATACACATTCTCAATGGAACCTCTCTATAGTTTGTAGCAATTAATTAACGTAGCTTAACTTAAAAAAGTTGATTAGCCCTTCTTAGGACAAGCTAGTGGGTGGCCCTTAAAAGGACATTTGGTTTTAGGGTGAGCAATGGCCATATCCAGCTATGAAAGAGATGCTCTTACTCTTTCCAGCAGGACTCTAAACCTATTCCGAGATGTCCTCGGCAATTGGGAATTAGATGTCTTTTCAGCATCGTCATTGTGTGTGTGTGTGTGTGTGTGTGTCTGTGTCTCTTCATCTCCTACACTTTTTGCATTCTTTATTAATGTTCTTGTACGTGTTTTACAAATGATATATTTTAACGAGCGATCAAGATTCACTGTGAACGGCAACCATTTAGACATATGTTTCAACGTAAATTTCAATTCTTGAAGACATTGATGAAAGACTTCGTGGTCATAATCTAAGCTAATCAATGATTCCCAGTCTTTGGGAGTGCCTAATTCATTTTCGTGTTCTTTGTAGACTTCAAGAAGGGTACGACTGTCATTAAAAGGTGTATGATTAATAGCGCAATTTTGCTTTTCATCTTCATAAATTTGAATCAACCAACTAACACGATATGGCCACTGCTCTGTTAATAATATCCACCACGCTAATTGTGCAACATCGTTCTCTCTGCGTTCTTCGTAATGTCGAAGTAGTCTCACAGTAAACAAAATGATGTTAGAGATCCTTTTCATATTTCTAGCATTACCGTGTACGAAATCAGGGTGTTTATCAAACTCTCGCAGCGCAGTTTTCCAAGCTGTATTTGAATTATAAATAATTTGGGTATTTGGTTCGCTAGCTAGTCGAGGGAAAGAGGTGTTTTTGCTTTCACTGTGCTCTGGTTGTTTCCTTTTTGCTGGTTGTACATGTGCATCGTCGACTGCACTAGGGTTTTCGACGGGTGTCATACTCGCTGCGTAGGGTGGTCGCTCGTAAGTATATTCTGTCGTATATAAGGCTTTGTCAATTTGAGACTGTAGTGTGCTTATTTCGGGTGATTGTCCGTTCAGGTCGTAGCATTGACTACTGGTATCGGGGATTGGCGTGCTTGATGCAACAGGTTGTACCATGCGGAGAGATGAGTTTTCTCTGCTTTGTTTTGGTTGTTCTTTAACTATTTGCTTGAAAAAATGTTTAACTTTGCCACCATCTACGTCAGGTATACAGAATGGTAACTGGATAATTTTCTTTAAATATTCATGACCGTTAATGTTTGCTTGTAGCATAACATCACCGAATGACTGTTCAATGGCTTTAACAACGATTCTCGGATCAATCGCTAGGAGTGATATAAACGGAGACTTGGGGTCAGACAATAATATGCTCACTGCTTCCAAGATCTTGACAATTTTTTCCTTCTGTACACGATCTAAGTCATCAATAACTAGCATAACGCGAACTTTTCTCTGGTATAAACAATTCATATATCGTACCATGCGTTCAATAACACGAACTTCTTGTTTAATTTTATGCATGAATCCTAATTGTTCAGTAAAATCTGCTCCTGTCATTGATTTTTCCAGACTTGAAATTCTGTCAGATTGAGATAGCAACAAAACACGTAACCATCGAAAAGAAGTCGTCAACTGAGACAGAAAGGAAACTGATAAAATGCCACCAGAAGCTATTTCAACAAGTAGTGCTATGTCTGAAATATTCAATACGGTCGCATACATTATAAGTGTAACTGCTGCGACAGAGCAGATAGTCATTGTACACATAATGAACACATATTTCGGTACGCAAAACACTAAGCGTTCATTTAATTCTATGCTATCATTTTGCTGCTTCTCACATTCATCAATATCATTTTGCGGCTCATCACATTCATCAATAACATTTTGCGGCTTATCCTTGCCATCACCTTCATCAAGGTCCTGCGTTTTATTACACGGTAAATTCCTTTTCCATGAAAGAACACGTTTTTTGTTTCTTTTAGTAGTAGAAATATTTCCATCAACAACTCGAAACGTTCGTGATATCCAATAACCGAATCGGTTTTCAACTTCATCACACAAGCATTGAACAATTCCCGCCCACAGAAAATCTGATCCGGCATATTCCCAGGCATTGAATTGGACCTCGATAATTTCAACTTCTGATTCATCAGGTGGCTCCGGAGGCTGCTCGCAAAGCAGAAGAACCAAAATTCGAATGAACTGGCAATATTTTTCATGAAAATCAAATCCTCTTTCTTTCATAGATACACAGCAGCCAATTACTATAATTATTATTACTATCCCAAGAACAGCTCCAGTTGTCATTAATGGAATATGATACTGTAGGAATTTCGGATTGTCTTGAGCAAAAAATGTGCTATTTGCATGATCCGGTAAAGATGAACTCGTGTTATTTTTAGTGTTTATATCATACGCACCAACAATAAAACTGACACTGATACCAACAGAAATCACAACGATACTAAACAGTAACAACAGAACAAGGTAACATGTAAACGAGATGTTGCAGCAACAATTTTTTTTCCAAGAAATATTTTTTTCCCCCTCATCTTTCAGTTCTGAAAAACAAGAAATATCATTTACTAATACAAACAAACCTTAATAAATTATACATTCGGTAGTTGTATAGAATATCAAATCCATTAAATAGTTTAAACTGAATGGCACAACAACACGTCCAAGTAAATTTTTCAAATTAGGTTAGCGATTTAAATAATATTTTAAAATTTTAAATCTTTAACAGAAGTTAAAATTTCAACAACATGTTAGCAAATCTTGGTGCAATAGTTTCGGAATAATTCAGTTAATTCAGAATGGAAGTTTAGTGTATACAGTTTCTTACCTTGAATTTGTTGCGTCAGTAATTGAAGAAGAAATGTCTTTCCTTTTCCCCAGCTGCCATATATACCCACAGCGATTCCTGTTGGCAAGCTATTCTGAGTAAGTAAATCTACTAGTTCTTTTTCATAAACTTTGTATCCTAAAGAATCTTCCTTGTTTTCAACAGTAATGTCCCCTCTTCCTTCATATTCCTACAACGATTGTGAAACATCTCTAGCCAGATCCAAAGACCTTCAGTAGATTTATTGGTTTGTTTCATTAACATATCTTTCAAATCTTCAAAGATTGAAGAGCAAATAAATACTCCGGGGAAATACTGGGTCCATCTGGTGTCTGGTTCATGCTGTTAATTCTATTTCTACTAGTTGAAATGCCGGTATTGAAACTGTTTCCACACAGTTAAAACGTCCACAGGAAATATTTAAAAAAAGTTCAAATATAAATGAAATCAAAAACATTATTTTAATGCATGTTTCACAAAATTCCAGCAATTGCTGAATAAGGTAAATTTATTCAGATGTTGACCACATTTATGGCGTACTCACAGAAAAAACACAAACAATGCCACCCGGAATATTTTGTTATTCACATTTAACAATATAAATCTATAACATGTTTAAATGTCAAGACCCATTGTTTACATGCAGATATCAGACCTAAATTCAGACCACCCAAGTACAGGTCACTTGTACAATGTTTAGACTACTACTTATGTTTTGGAAGAAATGTGGCTTGAGATTTCATTCTTTGTGATACATTTCCTTTATAATCAATTACATTTTAATTAAAGACTCATAATTCGTTTAAGCCATATTTTTGGGAAAGTATCATTGACGTTAGCATTAAAAAAAATTGATTTTAAATTCATGCACAATGATTATTTCATAGCTAGTAAGACACTGGTACAGAATATAGCACTTAAACAATTCATTTCTCAAGAGCTGCGGTTTTCTGCTTTCGTTCGGACGCCATCAAGAATCTACATGTATTATTATTTAGGCTGAACTTCTTTATTACATGAATATACCGTTTTTATTAGAACGAAAATAGAGCATTACTATGAACTATAAAAAATTCCAAGGTTACAAGCTTTGCTTTTTAAAAGCTAGCTCATTTAGCTTACAATGTATTCATCGAGTGCTTCAATTATCTCAGAATCGTCACCATCAAGTTCGTGTTCGTCTAATGGCAATTCCCCAGCCTACAAAGTAACATAGAATATATATATCAATCATTAACATTCAAATATTTATAACAATACACATGATTAACTATAAAATTATATATAAATCATTAACATTCAAATATTTATAAAAATACACATGATTAACTATAAAATTAAACATTTGGAAACATTTTTTGTGACAACAGGCATAATTAGGCAGCCGACCAGTCCTTGCTATTTAAACACATGATACAATGTTGTTTTATTTTGCAAGGCGGAAAGTTACCGTACAATGCAGAAAAACATTTTGTATATTTACATGGCAAAAAATTGCGATTTTTCAGGAAGTGTATAAAAGCCCTTTATCTTAAAAGGATTGAAATTTGGAATATTAACTTTATATAAATTACATAGCTTTGCCTAAGATTTCTGAATTTGCGTCTAGTTTTTAAACTCAAGAAACATTGAAAACAACTGATTTTCCCATCAACTTATAAATCATTATATAAAAATAAACAATTGCGTAATTAAATATTTTGTAACAACTGAAAGGTACTATGTACCCTTCTCCCAATTAAAGTTTCGTGCAAACATGACAACCGATATTTTTTGCCATTTCACTTTGAACACAACCCTCTGGGTTATATTTATATTTATTAACAATTTCTTCACCAATTACACTCACACCTGCCCAAAACTGATCACCGCTGATCGAAAAAATGTTATCAATAAGTACTACAAACCCATATTAAGGCGCGTGTGTCACAATACAAATATAAAATGCATATAAATTAATGATAAGTTATGTTATTTATTGATGTGTCCAAAATTCCAAAAATGTTCATATTAATTACATAAAAGGCTACAACATTTATCCGTTAGGTAGGTTTAATTTTGAATATGTATGATGTTATTGTACTTTAAACAACATGCTTTCTTAAATATGTGCTCGTGGAATTGCTAAACTCTGGAAATACAAACCTTATTCAAGATAGTTTTGTCAGCACCATTCTGCAGTAACATCTTCATTGCCTCGTGATTTCCGTATTGGTCTGCAATATGGAGAGCTGTATTACCATCCTGCGTTATAAATAAGAAAATTATATTAATTATCATAATGTCAGAAATCCTAGCTGTCATACTTGATGCTCCATAAATTAAGACACCTACCTTTTTGGAATATATCATGCAACGTCCAAAGACATTTACTGATATCCCTATTCGTTTTATCGAGATAAGAACTATTAAAATATTTTCTCACGCATGGCTGTTAATTCCAACCTGTCTCCTAATAGTGCATATGCAAACCAATCATACATTCCAAAGAAATTAAGCCAACTTATCAAAATTAATAATAACTGTTAAATTTAGATTTTTTTTCTATTGATATGACATATAATTAAAATTCTGATGGAATAGCGGTGGGAAGATTTTGTACCTACCTCATCCTGAACATTTGGATCAGCTTTATGATCCAGTAGTATCTTCACTATGTCATTATGTGTTTGCTGTACAGCGCAATGCAGAGCAGTCATGCCATTCTGTGTGACAAATGTATACATATGTTATCACACCAAAAGCATTAGTCAACATGCATGCACTGTATTAATATGATATAACTCTAAGTATATTCCCCAAGTTTCCACTTTCCATATTAACAAAAATGCAATTAGCCTTATATATTTAAAATGTATAGACGTCGGAAGATTTGTAATACACTTTGGTATTATTTGGTTCAGGGTCGAGCGTTCGGCGCCGATAAGAAGCTACTTTAAGACCTCTTGCCCGGTGTAACAGTCGTAGATGACCCCCCTAAAATAATGACCGGGAGTCATCCAAAACCTGTAATTAAATGACTCCTCCGATAAATAAATGACTCCCTCAGGGAGTCGTATTTTTAGGGGGGCATTGAAAACGGTTACACCACTAACAGTCGTAGATGACTCCCTTAAAAAGTGACCCCTGAATATTATAATCCCCCATTAGAGGCACCCTTGAAAACTTGTTAGCACCTATTTGAGGTGTCCCATTGAATATACTAATTACCTCTTTTGAATGGGTTCGCTCCCCCTGAATAGTAAGTGTGACTTCAAGCTGTGTAGCTATATAAAAGGTGTACACGCTTTTGTCGAAAAACATTTGACGCTGACACGATGGAGGATATAATTGACTATATTTCTCGAGGAATTTATTCTCAAGGAATGAAGAAAGTGGACAAGCGAAACTTGCGCAGAAGAGCAAGAAACAACTTTAAGGTATGTTTTCTTTTTCACAAACTTTTAGAAATAACAAGCAGGTAACTAGTCTAGTCCTAGTTCATGACGTTCTGCACTAGCCCTTGATAATCTGACGTGAGGTGTGCGACAATGTAGTCATGGAATCATACGTAGCCAATTACAGTGAAAGAGCTCAAACTTTGAAATCCATGGAATTCCTACCGAATGAGTTCATGTATCACCGTCCAGATATTCTTTGATTATCCAACTTCAACTGCAACTACTCCAGTGACCATTTGCAACTCCTGCACTGGCACCCAGAGAGACGGGGGTTCTTGCCAAAGGTAAAACACGCTTACTGCACGGTAATAAAAACTGAAATCAGGAGTTGCAACTGGTGATGGGAGTAGTAGAAGTTGAAGTTGGATAATGAGAGAGTATCTGGACAGTGATGTATGAACTCATTCGGCAGGAATTGCAAATATATCGAAGTTTGGGCACTTTCATTGTAATTGGCTATATAAGATTCCATGAGTGTTCGCACAGCTCACAAGTCAGATTATCATGAACTAGTGATGAGAACGTCATGAACCAGGAATAGGAGGTAACATGTTCATTTCAGATTCCCGCCCATACATGTATGTTGGGATCTTAACCTAACAGTTGTAGCAGAAATGTCGACATATTCTGAAAGCTTCTTATTTTATTAGGCAAGATCAGTATTTAAAATTTTGTTTGAGCAAAGAGAAAACATTATCTATTTTAATATTTCTTCGTACAATAGTATTATAATTATACTGGTTGTAGTATAGTCATGTATCGAATATTAGCCCTACAGTACCTAGTCTTAACCAAACACTGTTTATTTGCACTGTTTATAAGTTTTTAAAAAAATATTAAAAACAGTTGTTTAAATTAAATTGTTATATGTAAAAGATAAAATGTAAAGATCCATCCAAAAGCTTCGCTAATCCATTGACTATTTGACGAAAACAACTTTCCATTATATTATTCCTGATTTTCTCAGGATAAATGTATATAGTTTAGCTTGATGACGACACATTATATTACAAGAAGAAATCTGGGAAGGCGTCTCCATGGAGAAAAGTAATTAGATCAAAAGTTGAGCAAATGACGATCGTCAGGTCCCTCCATTCTTCACCACTTCAAGGTAATTCCGTAGTATGTTGGACTGATATCATGATGTCATGATTTTATGTGATGTACAAAAATTAGTCTTCTGCAATAATAAGTTATGTACATATTATGTAAATATTTGTGCGTTATCACTGACTATTACACCAAATGGGCCGAAGCCAAAGCAATCAAGTCAAAGAAGGCGGAGCCCGTTGCTGCATCTCTATTTGATCTGATTACAATGTGGGTACCGTAAATTAGGCAACGTATTTTCAAACTTAATGAAAGTAACACAATTTAATGATAAAGTTGTTTCCCCGTGTTTTGTTTTAAGAGGCACTCGTTTTACTTTAATATTATTTTTTTTTAATTATTGAACAAATGGATGGCTAATATGGAAACTTTTAACTATATATTTTTAAATATTGTTAAAACCGTGAAAAAAAAATTATCATAATCCTGTTATGCTTTATTAGATTCGGAGTACCAGAAACAATAATTTCGGACCAAGGAAGATAATTCTGTAGCAAGGTGTTAGATGGTATGTGTCATCTGATGGAAATAGATCACAGAGTTACGTCTGCTTATCATCCGCAAACAAATGGCTTAACTGAAAAAATTAATGGAACCCTTCAGAAGATGCTTTTGAAATGTCTAGAGGAAGACAAAGTAAAAGAATGGGATATGATGGTTCCTAAAGTCTTATTTGCCTATCGAACTGCCATCCACGAATCGACCAAATACACACCAGTTTACTTAATGTATGGGAGGTACGTATGCATAATTATATTTTATCCCTATTTACAACTACATGACATTTAGTGCAATAACAGATCGGCGTTAATCTTAAAAACTGGGCTTAACAGAAGCAGAAGGAATACAGCATTTGAAGAAAACATAAGTTCATAGTACGCGATATTCATGCATTACCTACATGCATTTATAAACATTTTATTACGTATCTCAGTTTATTTTTAATAATAAAGTCCTCTATATTATTTAAACTATTGTAATTGTAGGGAAGCTTTGAAGCCAATTCAGATAGATAAATTAAAGTTTGAATGGCGCCTCATGGGACGAGAATGATGAAAACATGAATGATTCAGTCATTAAAATGTTAGAGGCCCGAAAACAAACAATGAGGAAGGTGGGGGAAAACATAGAAACTGCACAAGAAAGGCAAAGAAAAAACTACGATCGCAGAAGCTCGTTAAAAGAGGCAAGTTTACAAACTACCACTATATTTCCATTGGTACTTGTTTATGTAATGTACGCATCTGCTCACACAGTGATGGTTAAATTTTGATATAACAATTAATTTTGCTTTGATAGTATTTTTCGAACCATTCATTTATGTTTTCAGCATTTTGAAAAACATGAAAAAGTTCTGTATTGGAATCTAAGGCGAGTGGATCGAAAAGGTGGAAAAAACGAAGCCATATGGATGGGTCCGTATACAATTTTTGAAATCTTTCCCAAGAACGTATACAGATTGAAGAACAAGAAAGGGAACATTCTTTCAAAATGTGTCAATGGAATCCATTTAAAAAGATATTATGAGTACGTATTTCTTAATTTCATATAAGTTTAGTTACTTTAATATGTTTATCGTTATGTTTCTTTTTTGTCAGTGTGACAAACAGTAAATTGTTATACGATTGCTTTGTGTAGTGTTGGCCAAAAAGTGCTAACTGATATACT
>JAOXYB010043059.1:0-22138 GCA_028565635.1 Phoronis ovalis | reverse complement strand
TGATAAAAGAAAAAGCACATCACCAGACAAAAAAGACAAAACTCTTGATGAAAAGGATGACAAATCATCTGACAAAACAGCTTCTAAAAAGGATAGCAAATCTCCTGACAAAAACGACAAAACAGCTGCTAAAAAGGATAGCAAATCTCCTGACAAAAATGACAAAACAGCTGCTAAAAAGGATAGCAAATCTTCTGACAAAAAGGACAAAACACCAGATAAAAAGGATAGCAATTCTCCTGATAAGGAGAAAAAGGACAGTAAATCATCTGACAAAAAAGAAAAGACATCTGCTGACAAAAAGGAAAAATCACCTAACAAAGATAAAGAGAAAAAGGACAAAAAGAATAGCAAATCATCTGACAAAAAGGATGAAACACCTGATAAAAGAAAAAGCACATCACCGGACAAAAAAGACAAAACTCTTGATGTAAAGGATGACAAGTCATCTGACAAAAATGACAAAACAGCTGCTAAAAAGGATAGCAAATCTTCTGACAAAAGCGACAAAACACCAGATAAAAAGGATAGCAATTCTCCTGACAAAAATGACGAAACAGCTGCTAAAAAGGATAGCAAATCTTCTGACGAAAAGGACAAAACACATGATAAAAAGGATGGTAAATCTTCTGACAAAAAGGACAAGACATCTGATAAAAAGAAAAGCAAATCTTCTGAAAAAAAGGACAACAAGCATGTGGATAAAGGCAAAGAAAAAGATGAAACCAGTGACAAGAAAGCAGAAGCTCATAGAGCAAGTCACAGCAGACGTGTCAGCATCGTGGAAGAAGGTGAAGAAGACAATGCTAAGAATGAATCCCATGACAAGAATGAAAATAAATCTAAATCCACACATGACAAGGAAGGCAAAGAAACCCCAAACAAAGGTCATCACAAAACACATAACCCAACTGATGATAAATCAAAATCTCCTGTTGAAAGGAAATCTCCAAAGGCTAAGCATGATAAAAAGGGTGTATCTCCCAAGACTGACCATTCAAAGATCATACAAGAAGAGACAAAGGAAGAAGAATCAATGGATATATCAGATGCAGTGTCAGCTGTGTATGTTAAATCTGACAGTGATTACAGAAAAAATAAGGAGCCCTCTATAAGCAGTAAACCAGAACTCCAAAAGACTGGAAAAGATGAAAGTGTTAATGAAGAAAACATTGCGTATGATACTGTTGAATCACAACCCAGTGATAAAAAGGTTCGAAATGTTGATAACATGGATGCATTGTCTCTAGGTAAAGCTGCAGTAGTTGAAGATGACAAGGGTAGATTGAAATCAACTCTGAAAGCACAGGTATCTGACAAAGATGAAGAGAAGAAAACTGTATCTGATCAAAATCAAGAGCTTCAGATATCAAATGATATCGAACAAAAAGTTTCAAATCCTGAGAAAAAACGAAAGAAATTTCAGTTCATCAAATCTGTTAGTGAACCAAATCAACAAGACAATGAGGCTTCTAAGCTTAATCAGTCATCTGACAGACAGCAGAAGTTTTCCTTACAAGGCTATGTAATGCCTGTTGTTAAAACAGGATCAGGACGAACATTTAGCATTTCGGGACGGTTTCCAGTACGAATACCTGGTGTTTTTTCTGAGAAAGAAGACCTCTGGATGGACAAGCCATTGCCTGCATGTCGTTCCCCATCTCCAGAAGGAAAAGAAAGAAGTCTCAGAGGCTTAGTACTGCCAGGAAGACCAGATGATCAAATTGACAGCATTACAAATAGATCTGGTTTTCCTTCTGGGGCACGCCATCTCTGGATGGACAAGCCATTACCTACATGTCGATCACAATCTCCGGATGGAAAAGAAAGAAGTGTCAGAGGTTTAGTTTTGCCTGGGACACCACATAGTCATGCAAACCGAAGAAGCAGCATCTCAAATAGGGCACCGTCTGAAGAGGAAGGGAAAAAACCTTCCACTAATAGCTTGTACATGGATAAGTTCTATTTCACACAAGCTAATCCAGGAACTACACCAAAGACCAACACAGAACCTAGCACAGATATAGTAAAAGCAACAGTGTTCGAGAAAACCCAAATGAATAGTCAACTCCCTGTATTTGGGGAATTACTGAACAAAACCTCATTTATTAAAAATGCTTTAGATTCTGAAGCTTCTACAGAGCCACCATTGGGTGCTGTCACTAATGCCGTGAGTAACCAACAAATACAGTGGATGAGCCAGCATGGAATTGAGAAGAAAGAGTTGTTGCCTATGTCTGAACAAGCAAATCAGTTTATGTCAAACAATCCAAAGCATACTGTAAATCCCTTGGGACTGTCGGGTACCTGTGACAATGTTGGTCGAAGTTCAGCAAAGTCTACAAAGAAGGAAATTGCTCCCGTAAAGCCTTCAGGTGGTGTAAAATCTAATCCATTTCTTCACAATCAAGGAGGTATTCAAGCCACTCATCAAGTATATGTTCAATTACCAAGTCCCAGTCTTAGTCCTGAAATGACATCTCCATACTCACCATCTGATAGTGATAGGACATCAACAGCTAGGTATTTAGCCTCAAAGGAGAAAATGGCAACTGTACAACCAACAGTGTTCAAGACATCCCAAATAGATAATCAGCACCATGTATTTGGGGAATTACTGAATAAAACATCATTCGTGAAAAATGCTTTAGATTCTCAAGCTTCTACGAAGCCACTACTGAGAACTGTTACTAATGGGTTGAGTAACCAACAAATGCAGTGGATGAGCCAGCATGGAATTGAGAAGAAAGAGTTGTTGCCTATGTCTGAACAAGCAAATCAGTTTATGCCAAACAATCCAAAGCATGCTGTAAATCGCTTTGGACTATCGGACTCTTGTGGCCAAGTTGGTCGAAGTCCAGCAAAGTCTACAAAGGAGGAAATTGCACCCGTAAAGCCTCCAGGTGGTTTAAAATCTAATCCATTTCTTCTCAATGAAAGAGGTATTCAAGGTGCTCATCAAGTATATGTTCATTCACCAAGTCCAAGTCTTAGTCCTGAAATGACATCTCCATACTCACCATCTGATAGTGATAGAACATCAACAGCTGGCAACATTACTGCGACTAGCTCATCAAGGTCTCCATCTCCATTTGTCCCGATACATCTGCCAGGTAACAGACACACGGAACAAATTGATGAAAGAGAAAGAGATAGACAAACTAACTCAAGAGATAAAATTCAAAGTATTACTGGCAGTGCACCATCTTATAGATATGCTACTGGATCCTCTTCAAAAGACAGCTCAAAGTCACGACAGACAAGATTTCTAAGTGTTCCAGCAAGATCACCAACAGTTGAATATACCAGTAACTCTGAAAGTCCGGAAGAACTGGTATCGAAAAGCACATCACCTAGTGAACTCTCTCCAAGAGACCGGTCAAAATCTCCGCAGACAAGATTTCTCAGTATTCCTTCTAGATCACCAACTGTTGAATATTCCAGTAACTCCTCAAGTCCAGAACAGGCATCAGGAGACTCATCACCTACTGAACTCTCTCGAAGAGACATGTCAAAGTCACAACATACCAGATTTCTCAGTGTCCCTGCACGATCACCAACTTTTGAATATTCCAGTAACTCGGAAAGTCCAGAAGAAAAGACATCAGGGGACACTTCACCTAGTGAACTCTTTCCAAGAGATAGGTCAGAGACTCCAAGGACTGCATACCTTGCAAGATTATCACTAACACAGAAACATGAACATGGATCTGTGCTTGAGGATCAGCAAGTAGTGCAACACGTTTCCCGAGTTCCTTCTAGCGAAGAACTTAAATCTGGTAAACTTGCTTTGAAGACAGTTTTAGCAATTGACCAAAGTAGAAGTGAAAAACTAGCAAACCACCCAGTGCAACCTCGTCAAAGAATTGCAAGTCTTGCCCATAGGTCACCGTCTTTTCAATACGGTGCTTCAAACTCAAAACATATTGCTTCACACAATACCACTTCATCTTTGAATAGATTGCAGCGGGTCTATAATGATACACATACAGGCAAATATGATAAAGGTAGGGAAACTGGCGAACATGAAATGAGCAATGAAGTACCACCTGGTCCTGAGATACTAAAACGCGTTTCTAAATATGGCAAGTCAACTTTTAATTGCAACCCATCTGAGGGTATTCCCTCAAGAGCACTAGAAGAACTAGAAGAACAATATCGGGCAATTATGGAGGTGGATGGGAATCCTCGGAGTGCAGATATGAGTCCAACCGTACCCAAGTTTCATCCTACTATGCAACAGATGGATAATAAAAAGCTCACAGTATATCAAGGGAATCTTTCTGGTCAACCTGGCATGTTATTTGAAGAGCAACAGCCTCCCCCAACTATAAGGCAAAGTATACGGGTAGACGTTGGTCGTGCATATCCATCTGGTCAACCTGCGCATACAGCTGAGAAGCAACAACTTCAAAATAATACCCTATTACGCCTCAGATGTAGTTTAAAGTATAACCAAAAAAGTGCTATAACTGAATCTCCTGGGAAATCACTCTCCACAGAAGGAATGACTCACCAACAACCTCCTATTCCTCAAAGTCCGTCAGAGAATGTCAGTTCTACTGGTCCTGGTCATAGTCGCATACCTAGCCCCTCTGCTCAGGATGATAAAGTTGAACTGTCGGAGAATCCTGCAGAAAAACTGACTGATTTGGAAGAAAAAAGTAGCAGTGCCTGGCAACTTTGGGGTCTGAACCCATCTAGCAAAAATGATTCCAAAAAACAAGGGTCTTTTAAGAAGCAGAAAGTAGATTTGGTCACCGAATTGAAGAGCAAAGTTTCAAGTGGTGTGACACCAGGCAAGATGGAAAAGCCTACAAGTTTTGTTACTCAAATTCCAAGAAAACCTTCTTGGGTTAGAAGATGTAGTGAGCAGTCTTCTAATGACAGCTATGGTAATGAACTAGAGGCTATCTGGAAAACTAAACACAACATACCACAGGAATCTCCACTTTCACCTGAAAATGAAACCAATACAGTAACCAAAAGCTTTTCTTTGAGTGATAAGCAAAATACACATACTAATTCTCACATGAGCAATACAAATGCCTCTGCTCGAAATAAATTTGGAAATTCTAGTAACAAAGTCTCACCTGATTCAAAGTCTCAGTCTAGTAACGAGGATTATCATGGGTATGATAATAATGCTGTGAGGCAACAGAATCAGAAAGAAAGGTCTCTTAGAGGTTTAATTTTACCTGGACAGCAAAAATATCAAGATCGCCGTATCAGTATTTCAGCTAGAAATCAGTATCTTGAATTTGATAGTCAGGATCCTCCGCGAACTTTGTATATAGATAAACCTGGACTTGCATGTCGATCACAAACTCCTGATGGGAAAGAACGAAATCTAAAAGGTTTAATAATTGAAGGAATATCTCGTAAAAATTGCTACCCTGTGGCATCTTATATGGATAAGCCACAGCCTGAATATAGATCACCAACTCCAGATGGGAGGGAGAAGTCTGTTCTGGGTTTAGTCATGCATGGATCAACTGACAAGAAGGATTACCCTGTTACAACATACATGGACAAGCCACAACCTGAATGTAGATCACCAACTCCAGATGGGAAAGAAAGGACTGTTCAAGGTTTAATCATGGACAGAACACCTCAGAGGAAAGATTATTCTGTGACAACGTATATGGGCAAGCCACAGCTTGATTGTAGATCACCAACTCCAGATGGGAAAGAAAGGACCGTTCAAGGTTTAGTCATGGATAGAACACCTCCGAGAAAAGATTATCCTGTGACAACATATATGGACAAGCCGCACCTTGATTGTAGATCACCAACTCCAGATGGGAAAGAAAGGACTGTTCAAGGTTTAATCATGGACAGAACACCTCACAGGAAAGATTATTCTGTGACAACGTATATGGGCAAGCCACACCTTGATTGTAGATCACCAACTCCAGATGGGAAAGAAAGGACTGTTCAAGGTTTAATCATGGACAGAACACCTCAGAGAAAAGATTATCCTGTCACAACATATATGGACAAGCCACTGCCCCCCTGTAGAACACCAACACCAGATGGGAGAGAAAGGACTGTTCAGGGTTTAGTCAGAGATGTGGCACCTTGTAAGCAGGATTATGCTGTGACAACTTACATGAATAAGCCACAGCCTGAATGTAGATCACCAACTCCAGATGGAAAAGATAGAACTCTTCAAGGTTTTGTCATAGCAGGAACTAATGGCTCTAGAAGAAATCGTATAGGAAGTATTACACATAGATCTGCTTCAGTTACCTTAAACAATTTTCAGGATGAAGAAAGTTTTCATGCACATAAACCAAAATCTGTTGACCAATCACGTACCACAGAGGATGCAATACAGAGGAATCTATTAGATGAAAAGCATGCTAAAAGCTCTTCTTCTCAACAATCTATTTCAAAATCACCATATTACGATAATCAGGACCCTAGATCAAACTATGCATCACAAAGGACAATACCTGATAATCGGCACTCACAGTATGAAAACAGTCCAGAGCAAATTGGAGTAACTGGATCAAGATATCAACATGAAGCATACCCTGAGAATCAGATACCACCCAGGTCTACTGTTCCGGACACACAAGGTACTGAGACAACTATGACTTCTCCCAGCATCAGAGGCCTTTTTCAAGGTACTAACAATACTTTAAATTTTGTTCATTTTCACTGTGGACATTTCATTTCACATTGCTTCTTCCTTTTAAAACTTAAATTTTAATTCGTGGACTACATAATTTAAGATCTTATAATATTAAGATTTTGCCACAATAAAAAATATTAGTCCATATTTAGACAGCCATTTCTATAAAAAGTGGGTGATTTTCTTTTACAAGCTTTAGTGCTCATCATAAGTGGAAACACTTTGCTCATTACTCCTAGTTCGTCACCCGTGTCTAAGAAACTTAAACGCTCTAGTTTCTAATCCAGTCTTTGTAATGTCCAATTACTTGGCATTAGATTGCAATGTTCACAGTTACTATCTGTTTGACAATAGGAGATTATCAATTTTTTTCGAAACATGATTAGGTGCCTAATGAGTCATTGATCTAATATGAATTTAGTAAAATTATATACAGTTTCTCACAAATATAGTTGGAAAATTGGATTGGTGGAATTGTTGTGTTTTGAAGCTTTTTCTGCTGGTGTATTAATTTTTGCCAGTTCTTCACAGATAAAATACTGTAAGTTATCAAAAACGTCAGCACTTCGTGATTTTTTGTGTTTAACTTTGAAATAAAAAAGAGTAATTATAATTTCAAGTTGGCCACTTGTAGGGGAATTTCAGAATATGTAATACAAATATTCTTTTAAGAATATTTTAATATTTTGTCATACAAAGGCTTGATAACTTTTCAAGAGCCATTGTTAATTTGTCAAAAATAAGCTGGCACTTTAGTGTTTTGTTTTTACTCGTAAAAGTTTACTATCAAAAATTACGCATGCTATTCAGTCTACTTACACTCCATAATAAACTTAATATTAAATAATTCTTTGGACTTCAGATGTCAAGCCATTAAGTGCTAATGTTTTAATAATGCCAATAAAGTTTTCGATAACTTATTGTACAGCTGATGAAAACAATTTTCTCCCATAAAAAAACATTTTTGGGGCAAAACCATATTCATCGTAGAAAATGGCTCACTTCACTTTAAAATGGCATCTTGTTTGAAGGTCATGGAAAAAATTGATAATTTAAGGTGGCGATTACCATTTAGTATAACTTATTCCAGGAACTGTTAACTTCTTGTCAAATTTTGGACAGTTAAATGAAACAATAACACATTAAAATTATACATTTTTGGAAAGGTACTCATTTAAAGACTGACAATTTATTATTTCTATCTGCCAAATGATGTAATCAGTGACTGAACATTTTAGGTAGAAACTCACTTTTTTGGAAACATGAAATTCAGAAAAATTAGCTCTAACATTCCTGTATTTACAAACTGGCTGAAACTTGGCAAACGTTAACTTCAAATAGAAATCTCTATTACAAAATGTTGAAATTTTAAATTTGGCTATATTCAAACGTTATAATCATTCAACTTTCAGAAAATTTTCATTTTTGTGACACCCACAGATCATTTAAAAAATAGTAAATTTTCAAAAATCTGAGACACTGTTAGAGTTTTCTTTTGGAAGTAAAATTTTGGCCAAATTTAAGGTCTGTATATCTGCAGGGGTGTTGTATTTACATTTTTTTGAAGTTTGTTTTGAAAAAAGTGAGGTTTCACTCAAAATGGTCACAGTGGTGGTTGCATAATCATGTGAAATATAATACAGTTATTTTTCACAAGTGTTATGTTAGTGCCTTTTCAAAAATGTATAATTTTATTAATCTATCTTTTAATTTGCACTGTTTGCTATCAAATTTAGCATTTGGATACTTGACTGACAAAAGATGGTCTTGGTTAACTAGCCAGTATATCCCACTCTCCCATGTCACCCTAAAATGTGTATGTTATTTTCAACGTTTTAGTAGAGAGAAGGTTGGAACAGAGTGATTTAAAGACTAACAGGTTTCAACATTTTGTAATTCCAAATTTGCTGTTTTTTTCAGAAAGTTCTTGTTTTGCAAATCACTGTTATAAGCCATGTTGGCATTAGAAATCGCTCCACATAGATGAACACTTGCATATGACCTTTAATTATCTCTTTAAGCATTGACATAAAATGATGACAATAACATTAATCTGTGAACTAGTCCTTTCAGATATTTATGATGTATGTAAATATCTTATTGGAACCCCGCTCACATAGCAAATGCTTTTTTAAGCCCACAGAGGCCAAATAGTACATGCAATCGGCTATAGGGAATTAATAATCAGGACTTGCATAACTGGAACTGTTCTAAAAAAACAAAACATACAAAATTTCTGAATCCCGTTAGGCACTATATCACTCACGCTGATAAAATATACTACATTTTATATCACTAAAAAAGTTAAAATAACGTACAAATTTCATGGTGACACGGGAGAGTAGGATATACTATAGTGACCACTTACTCATTTTTCAAAGTACGTCAAGTTTGTTCATATATCTCATAGTTAATGATTGGAGATAGTTATTTAACTACCCAAAATTAACCTCAAAGTATAAAGTGTGAATAGTTTCCCATAACGGTACTAGCCACCTTAACCATTGTGGAACACCAATACATGTATTTGCTTTACTAACATTTTAACATCAGTAGACATAAATATGTAAATTATGTCCTGGTGAGTACAAAGTACTGAACTGTGATTTATTTTGATACCAATCATACCTAGTGCATGGGCATGTAGCTGCAGGCTGTGAGTAGCATTTTCTTTGTTTCACAATTACAGCTTCATATCAGCTTCACATTTACAGCTCAGGGCTAACACAGGTCGGTGTAAGTTTGGCCTGGATCACTTACCATAGGGCTGACTGGTGGCCATGTTTGTTCCTGAGACTGTACGTCATGGTAGACAAACTGATGCCTGGACAGTTTAGATGTCCATAACCTAGATGCCCTTTATATGCATCTTGAAATTCTAATACAAAGCAAGACTTAAATTAGGTGAATAGAGGACAAAATACAGGTTACTGCTGATTTTAACATGTTCACTTCCAATGTGGTCGAATGGGGGCCATATTTTACTGCAAAATGATATTTTCTTTGTCTCGTGGTAGCAGCTTCAATTTTTATCATATAACCTTCCTATTCAGTACCTGGTTAATATAGGTCATTTAATTTAGATCTTAGTTATTTCCAGTATGCCTTAAGATGATACATCTTTAGCACAAAAATGCAGCATTGCTTGGAAAATTCAAAGATCATAGATGAGCGCGCAGCTGTTATTGGCTAGGCATTCATTTAGAATGACTTTGAAAACTGAGTGAAATGCCAATTCAAAACTTTGACAGTTATAATAAGCTATTTTTGTCTATAACTTAAAAATTCTGACACATAGAGGGAATATTTCAAGTCACAAGATAAAAATAGTTTGATTTGGATCAATTCCAGTATGGACTGCTGGCAACCAAGTTTAATCTGAGATAAGCTATGTGATGGGCATCTGTGTCAAAGCAGATTTCTTGTTAGATTACGTTAGTTTGTAAATCAGGTGTTAGAAGGTGTGATAGCAAAAAGTCTTATTGCTTGATATAAATTTCACTGTAAAATCAGGGTGCAAAGTAGAGGTGTCCAGGGGCATGCCCCCCCAGAAATTTTTTGAATATTATGTGACTTCCTGAAATATAGTGCATTCTTGGACTCTTTTTTCCATGACACATTGTGCCACTTTTTATACCTTCAAACTTCTTTGTATACATATTGGAACTTTTTGAATAAATCAAATTTTGTTATCAGACATGGTAGTATGTTATTTAAAAATGTATTATTTAGTTATTAAAGACCTGGTGGTACGTATTGAAGGGAGCCGGGGGAGTACCCCCCAGGGATAATAATGAATGCAAATTATAGCTTCTAGTGCATTTTTAGAGACATTTTTAAGATCTGATTTGAAAAAAAAATGTCAACTAAACTGAATTGTGGTTCAAAAAATAAAAGAAAACACTAATATATGCAAACATATCAAGTACTTGTTATGCTTGTTATAACACGACTAGATCTTTTACCTTATTACCTAGATTAAAACGTTCATACTTATTTATTAAAATAGGATACAAACATTCCAATTGATAATTAATATTAATATTTGCAGTCTAATTTGTGGGTCTCTTGGGCACCGCGATTGTAAATGGTGTTATGTGGGACAATTTTTGGCTTTTGCACGAAAAATTGCAACCTCCCTTTTGCCTTGCACATAAAATCGCAAGCCCCCTGTTTTGCGCCAACCCCCTGTGGTAATTTCTGACTAGTGCCTAATTATTTTTTCTGCTGTAAAAGTATGAAACTCGGGTGCAATACTGCAACGCATTCTAAAAATATTTAATCGATAGCTTTTTTTAATGGCATCCATCATAAATCATGAAACCTAGAATAAAACTTGTTGCTAAAAATCAAGCTTCAGGCTCTCTTTATAACAGGAACTTATGTTATGACTTTTCCCATGGTTAAATTTTGGCTATAATTATCACTTGTATGGCTGACTTATTTTTCACAACAAACAATAAGTAGGGGAAAAGGATCCATAATAGGTCAATCACTTTACACAAAGAAAACAGCAAGCATCAAATTTGGCATACTCAAGAACATTTTTTCAGCTTAATAAATATTTACTTTTCACAGATATAGTAGACAGTGCTATGAAGATTCAAGAAGCTCTTGACAGAGTTCAATCTGACAGCAAACAATCTCATTCACAAAAAGAAACACCAAGGCAGCAACAGAGGACAAGGTCCATTTCTAGACATGATGATGATGATAAACGTTCATCCAGCATTAGACAGGACGACCTTCAAGGCTCCAGGCAGCAAAGACCATTATCATCCAGAAGCTACGACGATTCACCTGAAAGACAAGATAGTTTTCAGGAGTATGCTTCTAGGCGACAAAGATCACCATCTTCGAGAAGATATGATGATTCACCTGAAAGACAAGATGGTTTTCAGGAGTATGCTTCAAGGCAGCAAAGACCACCATCTTCGAGAAGGTATGATGATTCACCTGAAAGATTTGATGATTTTCATAATTATGCTTTAAGGCAGCAAAGACCATCATCATCATCAAGAAAGTATGATGATTCACCTGAAAGATCTGACGATTTTCATGGACATGCTACAAGGCAACAAAGACCACCACCATCATCATCAAGAAGATACGATGTTTCACCTGAAAGATCTGATGATTTTCATGGATATACTTCAAGGCACCAAAGACCACCATCATCAAGAAGATATGATGATTCACCTGAAAGATCTGACGATTTCCGTGGATATGCTTCAAGGCAGCGAAGACCATCGCCATCATCAAGGAGATATGTTGATTCACCTGAAAGATCTGATGATTTTCATGGATATACTTCAAGGCATCAAAGACCACCATCATCAAGAAGATATGATGATTCACCTGAAAGTTCTGATGATTTTCATGGATATGTTTCAAGGCAGCAAAGACCACCATCGTCATCGAGAAGGTACAATGATGCACCTGAAGATCTGGATGACTTTCCAGGTTCTGCTTTAATACAGCAAAGACCACCATCATCGAGAAGGTATGATAATGCACCTGAAAGGCCAACACTATTGAAGCAACAAGTTGATGAGCAATTAAGACCACCATCTTCTAAAAAACCAGCTGCAACTTCACCTATTACAGCACTAGCTGCTACACCAGGGGATCCTCATGATAAAAAAAATGAAACTAAAAATATAGTTAAAGTAAAACCTTCTTTTCGTCTCAACCAGGCTACTTCACCTATGTCAACTCCCCCCGAATTTCATGAAGTGGCTACTTCACCCTTCCCAGTAAAACTAATGTTGAGTTCACATAAGCAGACTGTTGCAACATCTCCTCTTCTGTTTAAGCAAAGCAAAAAATCATCAGCAGCAGGATTAGAGTCATTCCTATTGTTGGCAGGAAATAAAACCAATGCTAACAAGCAGCCAGTTCTTACTTCTGATATTGAAGCTGAAGGAAGACCGTTAACAGGACGATCTCCTATTAAAGCATCTTCTTTCAAGTATGTATCATCAAAGGATTCTGATGCAGCTAATCAACTGAACAGCCAAGATACTTCTCCTGGTAGAGATACCCTGCATTTCTCTGCATTACCTAATTACATGACAGGAATGATGCTGCCACAACAACCTGGGCCACCAACACAACATGCACCACAAAATCCTATTGCATCTGCCACACATGCTCCTATATCTCAAGCACAAACGCAACCACCTAAGATGAGAAGCAAGTCATCAGATATGTCTAGGCAGAAGCAACATATTAGTTCTGATAGGTATTCTCAGGTAAAAGTGAGAGTAAGGTCTCCAACCCCTGAAGTCTTCTTACAGGGTACTGATCGATCAGGGGATGATAGACATGAAGAGGGTGCAATATCTCCTGACATTCGGGACCAGTATCCACGTGGCAATTTAGCAGCAAAAGACAATGTAGGGAGTCCTGATTATAACAGGCATGCAAGGTCTCAGAGCAGAGAAGCAAGATATTCAAATCTTAGTTATCCTTCGGATAATAAGCTAGACGACAGGCAACGTAAACCATCTCCAAGGTCTCTAAGCAAAGAACTATATGGCAATGGAAGACACCCAATGGAGGATGATAAAATTGCTAGAGATGACAATCATGCAAGGTCTCCGAGCAGAGAAAGAAGATATACAGAAACCAGTTATCGCTCAGGTAAGCCTGATTATAGATATGAACACAGTACAAGCAGAGAACGATATTCAAGTGACAGATATCAAGAGGAAGATAGCAATATTGCAAAGTCTCGGAGTAGACAGATTTGTCATTCACCAGCAAAATATAGAAAAGAAGAACATGCTCAAGTTAATGCTGAATATGAGCAGCATCCGGCGTCTCAGAGCAAGGAACGGTATTCACATGTCATTGACCAAATAGAAAATGATATATTTAATGGTGAATATGATCATAGGTCTCAGAGTAGACAAAGTCGGTGTTCACAAGACAGATATGGACAAAAGGATAGTAAGGTACGGAAAAGTTCGACACTTGTTGTGATTTGTCACTTTTGTTTTTGTTATTTAAATTGTATTGTGCGCTTGGGTGTTGTTGTTCAGTAACAGAAATTTCGGAATAATTTGGCATTCTATAGTTTCTAACTAAATTCTTGTTACTTCCCAAACAGTTTTTCAGAGGGTATTAAAAAATTCAATACTTTTTGCATATAAACTTCTCCAATTAAAATATTAACCACAAATTTTAAAAACCCTGAGACAGTGGTATTAATAAAATATGAACAATTATGATGAAACCGCATATTTCAAGGCGCACAATTTCATTTAAAAAATGTCAAAATTGTGAACAGAATCAAATTTTTTAATACCTGTCGAACTTTTCCATATCTTACTGTATTTTATCTCAAAAAATCTTCAATGAAAATATTTTAAAATTAAGTAGTTTTTTTTCAGGGCTCAAGACCACTGAGCAGCCAAGAACAATATATGAATAGTAGAAAAGATCGCTCTTCTGGTACCAACTATAATTATTCAAGATCATTGAGTCCTGACAGAAGAGGAGCCAGTGATGTTGATAATGAGTACCAGGGTAGAAGTGCAAGTAATAGTCCTTCAAAGCACTCTCCAACCCATTACATCGATTATGATTCTCAAGCGAAGCATAAGATGAGCTGTTATGATAAGCCATCTAGTCATCCTTATCGAAGCCGAAACAGTTCTAAATCTCCCGGTATAGGAAGGAGTGTCAGTCCAGCATACAGGAGACAAAAGTCCCGTGGAAGAAGCCCTAATGAAAAATATCAGTCTAGAACTCACAGCAAGGAGAGAGATGGTTACAAAGAAAGGTCTCATAGCATGGAAAGATACAGAGATGATTATGTGCAAAGCCAATATTATAGTAAATACGATAAAAAAATGAAACCATCAAGGAGTACGGGTGAATCTTATCGACAGCAACACTATCAATCTTATAGTCCCTCAAGACAGTCCTCTCAAAAGTCTATTAATTTGCCTGATGGAACGCAACAAACTACTTCTCAACACAATATATCAAGTCAGATGTATTTGAATCAGATGGCAAATCTAGATAAACAGCACTTGGGCCAGTATACAATGCAGCAGCAGCCAATGCAAATTTACAATGGCCAACCTGTAATACAAGCTTATGTACAACCATTGTATGGTAACCAACAAAGTTATTTTCCAAAAGCTTGTTTTTCAAACGACAAAATGACATATGGGCAGCCTCAAGCTCAGCCAATGATGTTTGGAAATATTGGTACAAGTGATTGCCAACAGGCAGTTAATGTTCGCGTTAAGTCTCCCTCTCTTAATATGGCAGGTTTTCCTGAAGCATTTGCCAATTCAGCCTTTCAACCGTACACAACCTCTTCCCCTTTGCAAGTTTCAGACCAATCAGCTTCTAAGCAGCCTGCTGTAAGATTAGGATGTCAACTTGCTGCCCATGCCAAAGGACACTGTGTTAACTGTGGGTACAGCACCTTCAGAAATGCACCACAAAGTAAACAGGAACAGACTAATGATAAAGAAAAATCACAACCTGGGGTACTCAGTAAACCAGAAGAAACTGGTGTTAATGAAATGCTGTCTATGCTAAAAGGGACTCAGTTGGAACCAGATGGTGAAAAAAAGACGGATACTGCCCAAGATACTGTTATTGAATTAGAAAAAGCTGAACAGTACAAGACTGTAACACCTACACAGCGGAGTGCGTCTTGCTTGAAGTGTGACTCGGCCAAGAGCAGAGACGAAAATTCTAAGCATTCATCAAGAACGAAGATTGTGAAAGATAGTAGCAACTCACCTATAAATATACATAACAGATTTGAAGATGAAACAAAAGATGCAAAACTGGACAATGATCAAGCAAAGTTAACCTACACAAAGCGACTGAAATATAGTGGCTCACCACTGCCTCGTGAACGTTTAGCTAGTATTTCTGGTCGTGGACTATCCTTATCTCCTCAGAAGTTTTCTACTTTATCCAATACATCTTGTGATAATGATGTATCAGCTCAAGTCATAAAACAGGAAAGACAAAGTAAGTATGCTCTAAGCAAAGAGACGGAACCTAAACCACGGGGACATGAGCATTATAATGACAAGAGTCAACAAAAACATGTTCATCACAATCATGATTATACTCCTAAAGTCACAGTTCTTCCACACCATACTGCGTCTAATGAAAGGCCCTCTCCACAAAAGGATGATGGGTCACATGCTGCACCATTAACAGAATCGTCAAAGCCAGAAGGCTCAACATTTAAGAAGACTGTTAGTCGAGAAACTCAGTCTGTTGAAGGTGGTGTTGTCATGCCAGCTGCCATTACTCCGCTGTTCCACTGTGCATATACTGCACCAAACGTTGGTAGTCAAGAAGATCATTCTCTTAAGTCAGGTGTCTTTATGCCAATGCAAGGACCACATGCCCCACAAGCTTCCTTCCAAGGCATTCAACAACAGGATTATCCACAAATGCAACCTTTTCAGTATGGCATTCCACATTGGGCTCAATACCAACAAATTCATAACAAGATGGTACCTCAGGAATTGACAGCTTATGTTAGCCAGCAGATGCCGCATCAGATGAACCATCAGTCAATGCCTTCTGTGACTCCATATCAGCATCCAGCAATGAGAGACTGTCCCAAAAGTCCATATTCAGGGCAATCGTTTAGTATGCCTATCAGAAAAATGAGAGAATCAACAGATGACAATGAAGACCAGGATCGTAGACGCAGAAGAGTGTCACCTTTACGTAAACGTTCACCCTCTGGACATAGAGTGTTACCAAAGCCAAGCCAATTTAATGAAAATGCCTCCCATCAGCATTATTTTGGTGACTCTACTTCTTCATCAGGACAAGATGAACAGCAGAGTAATTCACCTAGTTTGGCCTTATCAGAACACAGACACCCCAGCAGCTTTGGGTCAGTTTTCAAAAACATGGCTACTGCTCTATCTAGATCAGCATCAAAAGATGATGTTGGGAAGCTTTCAAAGGAGATGTGTCAAGATGCTGCAATAAGAGATAAGATGGAAAAGATGTTGAAGTTGGAACATTCATTAGTAGAGGGAGTGAACTCTAAAAGAGGCAGTACTCCTAAGAAAGATGTAGGTAAACAACAGCCAAAAAAGCCTGTCACAGCTAAATGTGATTCCATGGAAAAAATAGCAGATCAAGATTTGACAATTGAGGTTCATACAGACAGAGGACCATCTTCGTCAACTGGTGCGGATGATGAGCAACAGCTGGAAAAACATAATGAACCTCAATATGATGTGATAAACAGTGCAGCAGAAATGAAAGAACAAAATTTGACTGTTACTGTTCAGATTGACAGCAGGCCATCATCACCATCTGGTACATCTACTAGAAAATCACCATCCGAAAGATCTGAAGTGTCAGATACTGTTGTCAATGATGCTGTCAAAAGCCACATTTACAGCTTGTTTTCATTTGCCTATGAGTTAGTCATTGTACTTTGCCAAGGCACTGTGGATGAACTCATTCATGATATTGTGCCATCCTTGACAAAATGTTCCGACTGTGGTGTAAGCCATGCAGAATCCATTCGGAACAGAAACATGAATTGTCCACATCAAAACTTTATATCTCCAAACTTTGAAAAATTACAACAAGATGCTCTTATTATAATGCAACGTGTTGGTGAAAAAGTCATGGCAAATATTTCTCTTGATCTGATTCGCCAGGCAAACTTTAGCAGCCATACTGTTAGTGAGACCTACAACTATCTCAAGTCAGAACTCACGAGACTAGTCGAAAAAGAGCTTATAGAGGTAGGTTTAATCACCTAATTAGTGGATTATTAATAAATAAATATTGATTGTCAAATCTTGTCAATGTACTTGGTTAAATATGTTGGATGTGGAATACATTATGAATGCAATTGCTTTGTACCATTTCTCACTTGATGTTGTACAGGGTGACATGAAATTAACAGAACAGCGTACACAATTTTAATAAAATTTTGGCTCCCCAATTTTAACCTAGGATATGTAAAACTATAGAAATTTAATCTATTGTCGTAATTCCATATTTTCTACTCTGGCAAATATGCTTATTTTTAGCTCCATAAAAAATGTGAGTTTAACCATGTGCTCTTCGAAAGTTGCTGAAAATAATACAGCAAGAAACAAAAATATGCCTATTTCATATACTTCAGAGCACTTATCAAATAGTTTAATGCAATGCAACTTTGTTATGCCTGTTGCACACAGCACATGTTTTTACTCAATCAACTGCATATTCAGTACAGGGTAAATACATGTCAAAGTGCAGATCCGTAGTAATTGTAACCTTGATTACTTCAATATTGTGGCCATGTTTGTTACCGAGAGGGCACATCACATTGCGCCCATTTCGGGAAAGAAGAAGCCTTGATTGGATGATTCAAAGGCTATAGTGGGCGCGTATTAGTGTAGGTGACTTTTTAAAATGACCTTGAGTAGTGGGTCAAGTGCCAATCCAAATTTTCGAGGTTTTTTGTTGTACATAGTGCTTTTATGTCTTGCAATGATTGCTTCAATTTCACCTTCGGATATGATGCAGGGTAAATACAGGTCAGTATCATTTTGACCTTGGTCACTTCCAAGATGGTTGAATGGCAGCCCTGTTTATCCTTGAGATTGTACGTTGCAATAACAGCTTCAGTTTTTACCCAATCTGCTTCATATTCGATACAGAGTAAGTATAGGCCAAAGTACAGTTTAGCTATAATTTTGACCCCGATAACTTCCAATATGGCGACTGTTGGCCATGTTTGTCCCCAAAAGGGCATGATTTGAAGCTAGATTTCCAGCAGCCATAGTGGTAGGCTAGGTAACATTTTAAAATGACCTAGAAAATCTTTGAAGTTGTGCATAACACTTTCTTTGTGATGCAATAAATGCTTCAGTTTCAGTCTGAATAAATCCTTTCATTAGTGTTCTGTGCCTTCTCAACTAACGTCTGAGCTTAACCACAGTCAATTGTTGTTATATTCCTTCAAATTAATAAGAGCGAAATACATACGTCATTAAACTTTTTACCTGACTTTGCCCAACCAAGTTAGGCCTTTCTCTGCGGGGCTCATCGTCACCTATTATGTATATATCACGATGAGCCATTCTGAATAGGTATTGCCGGGAAGCCTGCTTTTTGTTTAACGGACTATGGATAAACTCTGGCAGGACAGAATGTGTATGATCAGCCTATTTTACTAGCTACATGCTTAGTCCACTGTTGTACCTATTCTTGTAAGCTGCAATTTAATTTGGTTTCAAGACTTTTGCGGATACTTTATACATAATTAATGGGATTATCGTTCTTCTACTTTTCGAGAAAATAAACGAAAATTGACTATGGTTAAGCCCAGATGTTAGTTGAGAATGTACGAACACTAACTGATGGATTTATTCAGACTGCTTCAGTTTTTATTCGATCATATTCATATTCAGTAGAGGATAAATATAGGTCAAAGTACTTGTCCAGAAAGACAATGTGTTGACTTGATGATTTGAAGGTGGATTCAAGAAAACCATAGATTGATGGGCGTTTTAGGCTACAATTTAGAATGACCTTGAAAAGTAGGGCAAATGCCGATCCAAACCTTTTTCATTGTGGGTAACACTTTTGTCAGGTCAAGGTACAGGTTGGTTAGAGTTTTAACCTTGGTCACTTCCAATATGGCCAGCTGTATTCCCAAGAGGGTACATCATATTGTGCCCTGCAAGAATGACAAAGCATTGATTGGATCAAAGTGGTTTTACGAAGGCCATGTATGTAGGTCGGTGGTTGGTCGTATTAGGCTGGGTAGAATTTTAGAATGACCTTTAAAACAGTTGCTGATTCAAATCATTGCATCCTGTACATTGATTTACACTTAAATGAACTACTTCAAAAATTTCATTGGGGCTACAACCACATATTAGCCACAATATGATGTAATCATAAGGATGTGATGGCCATCTGACGTAACTTATGTCTTGTTATCAGATTAGTTTCATATTGTGTACAGAGTGTAATTTTTACCCGGATTACTTCCAATATGGCCCAACTAGCTTACTTTATTGCTACTGAATTGTGTTCATGGTTTAACCTTGATTTTGTATTTGATAATATACTGTAATATAACTTGCAATCATTATTTAGGCTTCTCAGAACAATGATACAGATATAGGGAAGATGATGCAACAGCAAATTAGCTCCCAACAAGGAGTGTTGGCTGTAAAACGTTTTTTGTCTAAGCAGAAAGATCAAGAGCGCAGAAGAAACGGAAAACAGAACCAACTCGTTCCAACCCTGCATTCACAAAGAAAGCACTCAAAAGCTCATTCTAAATCACAGAACAACAGCAACAGCTGTTCATTAAGTGATTGGGAAACTGGCAGCCATTTTGATATCAAGAAAAGGGTAACTAACAATAACAATGAACTCAAATCTTTGAATGTTACAAATACCTCTGTGGTGTTTGACATGGAATCCCATAGTGGAGATACTGAAGTTCACTTTTTACCAGAAACTGTGTACGAAGATGACCAAACACTGCTTCATTTACAGTTGTTATCCTGCACAAAAGTAAAACCATTTCTACATCTACCTTGTCTTTGGTATTTTGTATTAACAATGTTATTCAGTATATTTTCAGCTAGCCTATCTGTATGCTTCATCTTAGTTAATGATTTTGATGGCTACCAAACACTTCAGTGGTTTGTTCTGTTACTGTTGTCTATTGTTCAGCATGCTTTTTTCTTGGAAATTTTAAAAGTTTTGGTTATTGCCATTTATGCTAGCATAAAAGGTGTTTATTTAGATTGAGACAATTTGTTTAAGCTGTGATTAAAATACTAATTATATAACAACGTTTTCATATAATAAACAAAATTATTTATCCACATAATGCTTTGTTCTTTCACAATTCATTCAGTCCTTTATTTTTAGAAGAAATTCAACCTTGAAAACATCTACTACATTAGAAAATTTTAATTAATATACTATATCACACTCATCCAGATGATAAACTAGGGGATGACCTACCCAACTAGCAGAAGAATGTCCAGAATTAAAGTGACATCAATTTTTTGGTCAAAGAAAGGAGGTTATCATTTTATAGTTTGATTCCTATGTAGGTGGCAGTTAGCCACTTGGTGGTAAAAGGGTGTGAGGATCAAAATATCCCATGGTATTAAGCAGGCTAAAAATATACCTGTCGATAAACACTCCAGAACTTATTTAATATTCCGGTTGGTATATGCTCGCACTTAAAAATTGGCAATGCTCGCAGTTAATAAGAAAAATACCCTAACCAAATAAAAAAAGGTAGTCAAAAAACCATTGTGGCAAGTTTAGAAAAAATAGCATAAAATAAAGTCGCCAAAAGGAAATGCTCCGTGCTCGGACTTAACAGACCCCCCCAATGCTCGCTGCTTGCAAAGAATACCTATAGCCCTCAAACTTGTGGGAAAAGTAGATGCACTGTTGTAAGGAAATTTCGGTTTTGGTAACACCTCATAAGCTCTTAATGGGCTACAACCTTAACACATTGTCCTGCACCGGAACTGAACTATACCTCTAAGCAATAACCTTGAGAAACATGCCCCTTCGGCCTACAAAACTATATCACCACTTTGGATGGCAGTCCCACTGTAAAACTTTTTTGACCCCTCCCCGGTATAAGAGAACCAAACTGTTTTGACTCCACCCCTCAGTAAAGGCATCAAACTTTTTTGACGCTCCCATACTTTAATGTATAGTACAACCTATTTATTTAAAGTCGGTACACAAAGTATAAACACAAAAAAACAGCCAGGGGCTAATAAAGCCGACTATTACAACAGACAGATAGAAATAAAATTAGTAAAAAAAATATGTACAAGTAAATTATTATGAAATACATGGCACATTACTAAAAATTGTATCACATTATTAAAAATTACATTACATTATCACAGTTTGCATTTATAGCACTTGCATGGGGGCTCATCCCATGAGTTAATGAAAGACATAAAATCGTCCAGCCGTGTGCATGCTTTGGCTTTTTCGGGAAGAGTACATATTTCAGCATACTGGAGGATTCAATTTTTAGAATGAAATATATATTAGATAAGAAGATCATAGAAAAATATTTAATACTGCCAGTTCTTTAAGTGCATAATCTTTACATCATATGAAGTCAAATCAACACTGGAATCCATAACAATACACTTATTGTTTATAGTTATCCAAATACATGTTTTTTGACTATCATATATATGTATGTGTGGGTGGGTGCGTGGGTGTGTGTGGGTAGGTAATGTAATGTATATATATATATATATATATATATATATATATAGGAATAAAACATTTCACAAAAAACAAGGATGGTGGCCAAATTCCAGCGCTTTATTATTCCCATTATGCCTCTTAGGGGACGTCCATTAATTATGTCAACAATTTTTAGGCAATTTTTTATCCCCCCTCCCCCCCTTGTCAACAACTGTCAAACTTTCAGTGACCCCCCTAATAAAATTATGTCAAAAAAAATTTACC